>JAODUE010000018.1:1525525-1541131 GCA_027564755.1 Amblyopsis hoosieri
CCCCCCCCCCCCCCCCCCCCCCCCCCCCCCCCCCCCCCCCCCCCCCCCCCCCCCAAAGGTGACAGAGGACAGAAAGTGTTTTGAATAAGTGGCGAGAAGTGAGGAAGGAGAAAGGACAGAGAGGGAGACAGAGAGGGAGAGAGAGAGAGGGAGACAGATGAGGGGAGAGGGAGAGGGGATCGAAGGCAGCTTGAGGGGAGAATGGGGGAGGGGGTGGGGTGCAGCACTGAGGGGAAGAATACAGCCAAGAATGAGGCTGCGTTAGTAACAAGTCTCAGGCCAATTACGCTGCCCCTGTCTTCCATCTCTCTCCTTTGCTTCTTCTATCCCCCCCCCCCCCTCTCTCTCTCTCTCTCTCTCTACACTCTAACTATCCATGTGCTGTCAGTGGCAACAGATACCAAAGTGATATCGGTCCTGCACTGGCAGGTTTTATCTTCCTGGGCTACAATAGGAAAGAAGGATCCGAGGTGAGATAAGATAGGAGCAGCCAGCAGTGGCAACAGCAAACAAGAGGTTAGGCGCGCATTTGGCACGATGCTTTACTGCCATCTAGTGGTCACCAGGCCGGCAGAATGTATATGCGGTACAGTACATATGCTTTAACAGGTCCCTTTACTGTGTGTGTGCGTGTGTTTATGTGTTACAGTGTTTGTATGTGTCTGTGGTCTGCGTACTCATAAACAGGGGGAAGCCTTTTTGTTCTGGCCAGATAACTACCAAGTGAGACAAATAACGGCTGTTTTCAACAGCCAATTACACCTGACATAAGCGTGAATATAGCACACAATCAACACATTATGGTGCCTGCTTCAACTCATATTCATAGCTCTGCGTGTGCATGCGTGTGTGTGTGCGCGTGTGTGTGTGACTTGAAGGACCGGATCTTGCTATGGAGGAGAACCGTGCAAACCGATTTTGCTCTTGTTATAACTTTGTTTTTAGTTTTTCCTTTCTCGAATCACGATTACTGGGTCAAGTCCTCGTTCTTTAACCTGCATTTACAAGGCAGTGCCGCTAATTAGGGTGTCTGTGGTGTAATCGCTAGGCTCAGGCATACATACTCGAATTACAAGGAATTTGGGACGGCAGGAGAAACTGGAGTACGCGGCGTTAAATGACTACCATTCATCGAATACATAATTAATGTGAATACAATTTTATGGAACATTTCTTATAATTATGGGGAAAATATGTAATGTGTGTGTGTGTGTGTGTGTGTGGAGGGGGGCATTGTGGTTAAAAGTGCTACACTGAAAGTTAGTGAGGGGGCAGGGGGGAAGGGAGGGGGGGGGGGTAGATAAAAATAAAAATCACAGGACCAATGCAAAAATAATGAGACATCTGGTCCAGACATCTGGAGCCAGAGGACTTTTAGGAGCTTCCCATCATCCTCTCACCTTGTGGGTAAATTAGCAAAGTGAGAAAATATGGCGGGGGTAAACGATGCTGACAATCACGCGTGGGGAGGGCTGCAGGGAGACTGTGGGGGAATACATCATCTGCAGGCTTTTCATTTCCACGTGAAAAATAAACTGGGAAAAATCGTTTCATAATGGGTGTTCGAAATGTGAACAGGCATGCGCGTGTGTGTGTGTGTGTGTGTGCGTGCGTGCGTGTTCCAAGACGGTTATGCCAGTGAATCATTCTCGATGACTATCCCTCACTAATGTTTCTTCACTGTGCGTGTGTTCGGAGCGTAAGCAGTAAGGTTAACGCTCAAAAGGTTTTCATCATCTCTCCGCCCCTATTGATTGCTCTATTAACAAGCGCCATTGATCCCTGCAGGTATTACGGTAATCAAATTGATGAATGCATGCGAGGCGCTATGATGTGTCGCTACGATGTGTCGCTACGATGTGTCGCTACGATGTGTCACTGTGTTGACAAACGGGTACATTTGCAATGCTGGCTCAGCCTGCTACGCACACGTGACGTACTGACATCCGCGTATGCCTTCGTGGGAGAAGGAGAGGCATGATGTCAGATAAGATATTGATGACAGGGCCTTGCCTCCTCCCTTCCCCTTGGTCCTAATGGAAGGTCACTGTGCAAAGGTGGGACAACAAGTGCCATCAAGTCACACTGACAGCGTGACCCCTGGGAAACACATAGCATTTTCATCCATCGCCTCTCCGTCCCCATTCCTCTTCGCCTCCCCACTTCCCGCCCGGTTGCCGTCCCACCCGCTCGCTCCAATCCATCTTAACCTAACCTTTACGTTTCTCCGTGCGGTGCGCGGCACCACCCCGAGGTTTGCATCCTCTGCTCCGCACGCCCCCTTATCGGCTCCCACAATCCCCCTGCCGCGCTCGTGTTCCTTTGTTCCCACTCGCATCTCTCTGCGCTTTCCATCAGCGCTGGCACCCAACAGACCCCCCCCCACCCCCACCCACGACCATCCACCCCCCCCCTCGGCAGTCTCCTTGGGCTCTGGATGTAATGTCACAAATAGGTAATAAAGATGCCGTCAAAAGGACACCAGAGGATCCACATTCTGCCAGCGTTCCATGGAGCTTGTAACTCTCTGCAGGGCAGATAGATATAGATCACCTGGGGAGCCTAATGGCACGGAATTACGTGTCTTAAGAGCGTGCCACCGCTACACGGATGCATACGCACGCACGCCCATACACAATGCTAATGCGCGCTGCACGTAGAGAGCCTACGGTTACAATGGCGCAAATGTTATCAGGTAAGTGTACGACATTAAAGTGATCACGGGAATGCAGAATGTATCCTGAAACCGCTACTCAGCATGCTCGCCACAGAGGAGAGTGGAAGGAGACAGGGGAGAGAGAAATTCCCCCATGTGTCTCCCATAGACAGCCCGTGAGACAGTCAGATGGCCTCTGTCGGAGTGTCTAGTCAGATATGACCTTGAGACAGCCCATTGTCCCACAAGGTCATTACTCAACGCTGTCACACCAGACCACTCCAGCATTTCCCAATAAAAACAACACATCAACTGAATCTCAATGATGTGTCACCAAGCACCATGTCGCATTAGCATCATGCCGCAACAGACACATTGTAAACACGACATATTTGGGCTGGATTCCAGATATTAAAGTGTACAGTCAGTGGCGACTTGCTCTTAGCATTTTATTAGTGTGCTCATATTGCTTCAGGTTGTAAATAAAGTATCATATGCACTCTGTCATGAAACCCTTGTCCATCCCATTCACAGTGAATAGGATGGACACAGCCTTAGATGATCAGAGTAATGCCAACATTTCAACGGCTCAAGAAAGATGTGGGTGTGAACATGGGCTCATTTGAATTTTGCAAGGGTAAGTAATGAATGACCTGCTGTTAATCATAGATTGACAATGACAATTAAATTATTTTTTTTTCTATGCTTCAAATGCATAAGTGTTTGCAACCCAAGTATACAAACCTGTACATGTTTATTCAAATGTTAATGTGTTTATTATGTAAACTTTAAATACCTGGTATTGTTATTTAGCAGTTCAGATGCTAGCCATCTTCTAGCCGAGTTAGCAATTCCCCTGATTGGATACTGACCTTGACCACATACTCAAACGTACTCAAACGTTCATAAGGCTTGTTTGTGTAGCTAGATGTAAAACATCTATAGCCACTTGTAACATTTGAGTTATATTATTAGTGGAGGTTGGAACCGTTTTTATAAACAATTAGCATAAACAATTACAGCATATGATAAACATTTACGTCACAGGGCCACCACAAATCAAAACGGGTTACTTAAAAAATATGTGCTCCAACTGGATATAGTACTGATAAGGTCTTCCAAATAAACAGAACCTTTGACCAGTGCCAGGACCATACATAAATTAATTAATGACTTCCAAATATTTGAGTAAGGAGCGATGCCAGATTGTTTGGCAGGCAGCAACAATCCGCAGAGCTAGCCGCTAGCATTGGAGCAGCTAAGCAGGCTGTTACCCAGACTATATACAAATGAAGCACTTACCAAAATAAATGAGGAGCAATGCAAATGGATGCCATGTAACCTGAGCATTGATATCTGGAATGGCACCCGGTGGTGGAAATTGTTAATTTCAAATAGTTCTCGCATCTTGATGACCATTGGCAACTGGTTCTGAGAAATTAGGCTACATCATTAGCGTGATGTAACTAGACCTTAAATTCACTTTCTGAATAAGGTCTGGCAACGCTCCATTTGATGGAGTGTTTGTAGTCGTTGCCTCCTCCAGTTGGTTAAACGCTGTCCGATAGTTTCACAATGAATCAGAGGTCTACGTTTAACCAACTGGCGTTGCTACAACTGTATCACTTCATCTACCTCTTCCACCTTTTCAAAACACATTTGACTTGAACGTCATCGAAATTAGCCGCCCGGATTGGTCCACTAGCAGGGTGGCTGTGAAAACACTAATGCGATCAGGGCTTCTGGACGATAATCTCAGTGAATATTTAGCTGAGAGCAATCCGAGCGGAGCTAGGCTACTACCATAACATCACAATGAGATCACAGTGGTGTGTTTTCATATTTACATCCAATTAAATTATGTGTTAGCACACTTAATAGCACACAAAAAAAGGTTAAAATTGTAAATAGCTTTTCTTCTAGATTGACGGTTGTGTTTCTGCCACAAAAAAAACCCCAAATGTATTATTTTTCCATAATGTCATGTTTCAATACAGCCCTTGCGCCAGGTCTACTTTACATGACAGGTATTGGTACATTTGACAGGGTATAGTGGAGACAATGCTGTTATTTGTGCATGTGTTGATGTTTTGCACTCCTCATAGTATAATCTTAGTCATAGCCATACCACCATGCATTAGCTCTGTAGGCCTCAGTGCATGCAGACAATATTTAAATAATTAAAACCTCAAGCCTTTATGTTAATGTACATTCCAATATGGCCTACTCGCAAATGTTTATGTGGAGGAAACAAACGCACTGTCAACTGTCAAAATAGTTATATAGTGCATGCCTATTTTCCCTTGGCACTTCAAATACATCTTTAAGATTAAAACATAAACCGACACGTATTCCCACTTATATTATTTTGTCTTTTCTGGTTAGTGTAAAGGTTGACAACATAATTATGACTAGTCCAACATCATAAAGATTATATCCAGTACTGACAAAATCCCTTTTTAATTATGGAAAGTAAAGTAAAAAGTAAAGTAAAAAAAAAAGACTACAGACGTGTGGTCCCACAGGGGGGTTTTCACAGCTCCAGTCAAGTGTTGATTAAGAGATGAATAAAACATCAGTAAAACTGATCTTTCGTAACAGAAAGAAATGAATGTTACAAGATTTTCCAACAGCGAGTCCAACCACTATAGTGCCTGTGTACACTATACATTGATGTACTCCAAAATAAATAAATAAATAAAAATCTCCGGAAAAAACGGTCTATGAGAGTCACAGTGGTGGTAGGCAGAAACAAGAACCCAGGGTGGTCCAATCGATAGAAAGTTAATTTTCTGGAAAGCCTAGCTGGTAATCTCTTTGGCTGCAGCTGTGAGGGGCATACATTCTACCTCAGCACCTGTTCCTAATGATGTATCCAAAATGAGGCAGCAGCGGCGCAAAGGCATACTTAACTCACAGAGGTCTGCATTGCTCTCGGTCTGTCTGGTTTCGTCTGCCCATCCAACACCAGCCTGCATGTTTTTGCCTTTTTTCATCATTTTTTATGCCCTCCCTCTCTCCTACTCTCTCTGACACATCTCTCTCTCTCTCCCTCTCTCTCTCTCTCTCTCTCTCTCTTGACATTGTGAGGCACAAGGCTAATCTCTGTCCAGACAACACTTTAAACACTGCTAGAATGCATCCTCAGCGTTTCACAAAATGGAGGAGGACCAAACAAAACAGAAATGAGGAGGACAGCAGAAATAATATTAGGAAGAGTGACTAATGGGAAAATGATGACGGGAAAGTAGCAGTAGGCCTATTAGTCAGTTAATAGTTATATGTTATATAATAAATATATATAATAAAACAGTCTAATGCTCATTGAAGGGTCCTCACTAGAACTGGGATAGCAATTGATTAATGTGTATATTTGGACCTACCAGCAGATGGCAATGATAGAGCAAGAAGCTTAGCTTGCATAAGGATTAATTTTACATTAAAAGCACTGCACATGTCTCGCTGACACTGAGTTCAATCTAACCCATTTCCTTAACGTTTCCAAGATTTTCAGGCCAAGTTTCCCATAATGCATCTGATCTCATCTATGAATAGATCTAGAAACCTGCTCCTATGCAGTACACGGTAATGGATCCCCCTCAATGAGTTAGAATTACCAAAATCCTCATGAGGCAGAAGCTGCTGCTGCACTGTAGGCTATGCACACTGTAGACTACACCGGACTCACGCTTTGGGTGGGAATTCAATAAAGCTGGGGGATAAGATATTGTTCTGTCCCGTACCTGTATCATTATAAATGGGTCTTTGTAAGAGCCATTGTTAAGTGTATATGCTACACTAATTGCTATGCTACACTAATTGTTCATTTTCAATTCAGGCTTTGGGAACAATTGACTATTGACTAGCTATACTCTATTGAAATCAATTATATCCAATATTTATAGCATTTTATTTGTAAATTACTGAAAGGAGTTTAACCACAGTTTGCAACTGAAGATTATATTTTATTGAATCTTGAGTTCAAATAATTGCACGTACAAAACATTTTCTGCATGCTTACACTCCATTAATTAGTTGAGATGAAACTCTGCACTCTTGAAATTATTCTAATATCTCCAGCCCATACAAATGGTTGTAAAACAAATGGATAAATGTATGGTTCAACTGTTGGTGGGTGCACGTGTGTCGGGAAGGGGGTGGAGGGAGATAGCAAATAGTTTGATGATTAACATTACAACAACATTGTCTATACCCATCCTGCATGGTTTAAGGTAGAAATAAAATCCATCTTGAATTACTTAGTCCATGTGTCATTTTAAATTCTGACAATTCCTTACATAATGTTTGTTAATGATATCAAGAGTTTTGTCTCCTTATGTGTGGCCATATCCATCTTTTTTGATGATGGAGTGTCCTCCATGCCTTCAACTTAGCTCAGCTGCATTTTGATTAAAATGAAAGGTCAAGGTTAACAGGACATCTGTCAGAAAATCTGGACGGAGATTACCCCAGCCTTCTCTTACACACAAATGATGTAATTAAGATTAAAGTAATGCTAATCCAACCTCAATAACAGAGAGCCTTTTGTTAGAAAGTTATTAGTGAAAAACGGTATATACAGTATATTGTTATACTCAAGTAAATATTTAAGAGAAACTTTACAATATTGTGATATAAGTACAAGTTGCTTAAATAACAATGTTTTAGGTAATACACATTTACAATCTTTTAGGTAGTAAACATTAATATAATCCATATAAAAATACATTAAACTAAATATCCAACTCAACTCCAACTGACCACAGTGATAAGAAATGAATCAGAATCAGCAAACAAAACAAAATGTAGGTTGTAACACATAAAAAAGTAATGGGAGAAGGGGAGGAGGTTTAGCTGTTGAAGGCTACAGATGGGTTTAAGGCGCCTGTTTGAATGCTTGTAGGATGCTTGACGGATGTGTTTGGGGAGGGTGTTCTAGAGAGTTTGTGCAGCAGTGGAGAAAGGCCCTGCCTGTCGCGCAAGGTCCGGATCTTAGTCCTGGTTTTCAATGTGGTTGTATCTGTGGACCTGAGGCAATGGGTAGGGGTGTGGTGAGGGAGGAGTTCAGAGAGGTATATGGAGGAGCTAGGTTGTTGATGACTTTGAAGGTTGTGAGTAGCATATTCGCTGATGATGACGAACTAGTGCATCAAAAGTATGATCGGAAGCCAAGCGTAAAAGCGTTTTCAACCCATAAAATCTAGATTTTTATAAAAACAAGAATTTTGTAAATGTAAACACCAGCATTGATGTGTCTCATCAAAGTTCAGTCATATAACTTAGTTTACAGATAAAAAAAAAAACACAATTTACGGTGCAGTTACTCTTTATGTTGAAAAAAGTCCCCTGGAGTGCTGTTATGACTATTTACTACAATTTTATAACGGATGTAAGTATGCGTGTGATCTCTGTAGACACAATGGCTCATCATTTCCATAGTAATCAATCAAGTAGAGAAATTAGATACATTTTGAGCAGTTCCTTAGCCATATCCCACCTAACTTGTTACACACCTAAGCAACAACACCATCAGCTTATAGTCATATTCCGTGAGTCATACTTTTTCAAAGCAAAAGGGTAGCTTTTGAGATTATAGTACAGGCTTAAATATGTCTATTTTAAAACATAATCATCAATATACAGTAACACTAACTACTAACAAACACAAGGACACCTTATGCATTGTAAAGATATTGCTAAAAGTGTAATTCACTGTCACCCCCACCAAAGAATTATGTATTGCTAGGTTCATATCATTTCTGCATCTCAATTACCTGTCAGGTTTTAGGAAGAAACAGATGAGGATTGTCTGTGTAAACCCTTTGATTATGCTACTAATTCTGATGTCACACATATTTGATTGACTTTATCCCCTATTAGCCTAGTAATGGGTTTTTGTATTTAATTGTAAGTATCTTACTTACAATTAAATGTAGCTCTATAATCAGTAGTGTATGAGAGTTGTTTTCAGGAAAAATACATTGCTTATAGGGTACATGTACAAGAGTCAAATGTGCAAAATGGTTGTTCATTTGATAAGGCAGGCAGGTAGATGACAAAATTAATTCAGTCATCATGCCATTGTGTGTGTTTAATTGTTGTGATGGAATTACATTTCTTGTCCATCACTGTGAGTATTGAAGTTACGCTTTTAAAATTGCTTTTATATGTTGTTTGTTCTGATGTTGACATACATTTGTATTGCCCCTCACTAAACTCACTTCTTTGGATAGACAGGATATCAGCACTTTGTACTATATTTCTCAGTAAAGTAAATTACCTGCTGATGATATCAGTTACAGTACATGACTTACTGGTAATTGTTGGCATTTTGTTGAGTAATCTACAGTAAATTCTTTGCTCAGACTTGTTTTCTCAATAATAACATGCAAACAGACAAATATTTGTACATGTCAGGGCAGCTCTGCATCTTGAAATCCCATTTTAAAAACCCATTACCCAATCAGGTCCTGTCACTTATCTGAGAGAAATATTCACTTTAACTTGTACAGACAAGAAAAATACAGAACATCAAAGGCATGAACACATTAAAAGGAAGTTTCTATATATTTATTACATTTGTGTTTAAATGATTATCTGGTTTGAAATGGACAAAGTACTAAATGTGTCCATACACCGTGCCCTTACACATTAAATGAAGTGATGACTTGATGAGTCAATGTGTTTGTGACTCAATCCTTTTTTATTTTTTCCCCAGACAACTTCAATCAGAAAAGCCCTTTGAGCAGTATGCTTCCAATCCCAAAAAACAGATGGCACAGTTTTTAGAGGACACAGGGATTATGGGCTTGTTATCCAGAATCTCTAGCATCATTTGTTTTTACAAGATACCGTAGGCTTAATTTTCACCACAATAATGAAACACATGCTACAGGCTGACAGTATACATATTGTCATATTTTACATGCTTTACATGTAAAAAAAAAAAAAAAGGAAAAAGAAAGAAAACAATACACTACAATCAAAATACATATTCATTAATAAATAACTAAATAATAATAGTAAAGCCCTACATAGTTAACTGCCTACAAATTATTGTTTTTAATATAGTTATACACATTTCTAAATAAATATGTTTCTTCAGTGCTTAATAATGGTTTGGTTGCTGTTATGTGTCAATTGTGAAAACATGATTCGTTAAAGTAATCTGTCATATAGATATTTTACATCCTTGTGCTAAGACTACTTAAGAGCATATGGTGCCAAATCCATTTTCAAACATAATATTTTTATATGATTGGGACAAATTACTACTCAAGGGTCCAGTATAAATGTGTTTATTATAAAACATGTAAAAAGATGACTGAAACCATACCCCTAGTGCCCATGAGCTCTCATCATTGGCTAGCATTTCTGATTTGCATAATGTGGGAGTGGCTTTAGCCAGAGCATGGTATGAATGGCTTATTCAACTCAGATAGCAATAGGGCTCTCAGCAGAGATCTGTGCTGCTCAACACTCAAAATGCATGTGTTGTTTAGAATGTCACTCTTCTTGCTATAGGTGCATCGTTGGACTAGAACATAAACATGTTCTACAGCAAATCCCAGAGCCTTAGCAAAACAGGAGTTACATGGGTAAGTTGAATTATTTTATTTAATTGAATGCTAAACTCCAGTTTAAACACCTCAAGTGTTAAAGGAGGTGTGCAAAACTGTGTTTTGTACATATTGTTAATTTAATTTAAATTAGCATTACATTGTGTTATGTGTGAAATACCGTTATCCATATTAAGTTGGATGTAAAACTATTGTGTAGCTAGTTACACTCATTTTGATCTCCATGATTTAACTCTGTTATCTTGATCATTTTACAGGGTTTGTGCATCCTCCTGCTTTACACCAACCCTCTCTCCTGTTTTGCACATTTCAGCCAAGCGAAAGAGCTCCTTTATAAGATAAAAGAGGGATTACCCAAGGGGATCTTTATAGGGGCCATTGGACTAGACTTAAATATGGATTTTACTGTTGATCCCCCCCTTTTTTTCAATCTGCCACAAACGAAGGTCAGTGAACAGTATGTAAAACTAAATAATACTACAGGGAAGCTTTATACATCTGCTACAGAGATTGACAGGGAAACGCTTTGCCCCTACAGCTCAGATGGGCATGGATGTGCCCTCTCCCTGGATGTGTTTGTGTTGCCCCAGCAGTACTTCCAGCTCATTAAAGTTAAGATATTTATTGAGGATGTGAACGATAACAGGCCAAAGTTCCCAGTTGAGGAAATTTGTATCTCTGTCCCAGAAAATGCGCCCGTCAATGCCCGTTACACAGTGGAACATTCTGCCATTGACCCAGACCTGGGTCCACACGGAGTACAGACATACTGGCTGGTTAATGACTTTGGATTATTTACACTGGACGTGGAAGAGAACGATGGAGGAGAACTTACACCCTTTCTCATTGTCACAGAAGCCCTAGACCGAGAGACTCACTCTGAGTACATAACAGATATCATCGCAGAGGATGGTGGGAGCCCTCCCTTGCTTGGAACCGCTATTTTGAAGATAGCAATCACTGATGTGAACGATAACTGCCCTCAGTTCACCAAGTCACAAGTTAACATCACTCTGTATGGGAACACTACCAAAGGAGCACATTTGGCACGCCTGCATGCTTTTGACCCCGACCTCGGCGCTAATGCTCAGATCAGATATGCTTACAGTGAACGTGTGCCAAGGGACACCAGGAGCTTGTTCCATTTGGACAGTGTCACGGGGCTGATTAAGCTAGCAAGGAAAATAGACAGCAGCACAGGCAAGTTCTACAAACTCACCATTCTTGCTAATGGACCGGGTTGTATACCTGCTGTTGCTACTGTTAATGTTCACGTCAAGAACGTTTTCATAGGTCCACCTGCTATCATACCACGGTACATTGTGGCAGAAAAAGATGGAGTATTGACAATTAGAGAGACGGAACCTGCCTTTTCTCCAATTGCTTTTTATACTATAAAGAACGCTGAAATGAGCCAAAAGGTTGAATGTCATTTGGATGGCTTTGGTCCATTCAGGTTAGTCCCTTACAAGTTGATCAACAATGAATACCTTCTGGAGACTACTGAACCCCTGGACTATGAGCAGACACAAGAGTATGAGCTGACAGTGGTTGCCAGAAACACCCATGACCTGGTTATCAAGACCTTCCTCAAGGTGCAAGTCTTGGATGAGAATGACAATGCACCAGTGTTCAAACATTCCTTGGTGGAATTATCGGTTGAAGAAAACAACCCGCCAAATACCTTCTTAACTCAGCTCCAGGCCACAGACCAGGACAGTGGATGTAGCGGTGAAGTCAACTACCTCCTGGGAGGTGATGCCCCGGCTATCTTCACTGTTAACCGGCTAACGGGGGTGCTGTCTGTGGCCACATCGCTAGACCGCGAGGAGAAAGAAACCTACCGCTTCATAGTTAGAGCGGTGGACCTGGGCACGCCCCGGAAGGAGTCTATCGCCACCGTGGTAGTGAAGGTTGAAGACCGCAATGACAACATGCCGCGCTTCATCAACAAGGACTTCACTTTTTTTGTTCCGGAGAACTTTCCTGGGTTTGGCGAAATCGGTGTCCTTTCAGTGACAGACGCCGATGCTGGTGAGAACGGCTGGGTGGCGCTGTCAATCATCAATGGCAGCGACATCTTTCTGATCGACACGGGCCGCGGCACGCTGAGGGCCAAAACTCTGCTCGACCGAGAGCAACAGGGAACCTATCAGCTCTGGATCGAGGCCACTGATGGCGGCACACCCACCCTCTCCTCAGTCACTATGGTGACAGTGCTTCTACTGGATGTTAACGACAACCCACCCATTGTTCTGTTCCCTCAGTCCAATCAGTCCTACATGCTCGTGCTACCCAGCACATTACCGGGGACATCCATCACCGAAGTGTATGCTGTGGACAGGGACACAGGCATGAATGCTGTAATTTCCTACAGCATCATTAAGAGGAAAGGTGGAGAGCCAAGTTCTTTTGATATTGACCCTGAGACTGGAAATATCACGCTTAAAAGAGAACTCAGCAACAGGGGCCTATACAGCCTTCTAGTGAAGGTCAGTGACCATGGCCAGCCAGAACCCCTTCACTCAACGGTTATGGTAAACCTTTTTGTCAATGAAACAGTAAGCAATGAGAGCTACATCCAGAGTCTGCTGACCAGAGAGGCTGACATTCAGGTTGAGGAAAAGCCCTGGTACGTTGGCCCGCTGACAGAAAGACAGGAGAGGTATGAGGCATTCCCTTGCCATTCTGTCCTCATTGCGCTCTTAGTGACATGTCTGGGTTTGTTCTTTTTAGTTGTGACACTAATGTCATACATATGTTGTGAGAGACTCAAAATGCACAGAGAGAAAAAACTGGAGGTGGAGATACCTTTAAAAATGAACTGCAATGCAATGCAAAGTGTGGACAGAAAGATCAGACAGATCTCAGACTTGTGACACGAAGTACCGCAAACAGCCTCACACCCCCACTGTTTACATAAATGTTTACAATAATCACTGTGATTGTATGACATGAAGTAAATCTTTGTATCTTGTCAATACCGGTATGACTGCTTTTATTGTGAACTTGTGGAAGCTAAATTCTATTCAAGAAACCAGGATGTAGGGGATAAATAATTGAGTTTTTCCATTTGCAGTAAATACATGTTGATGTTATGCTATTGTACATAACTGATGGATACCTGATTTTAATGACATAATCTAAGTTTCTGTGTAAATAATGTATGAAATGTTTTATAAGTTTATATAAAATATGTTGGCATGAATGAAAATCTACGTCGCATCAAATGTGTGTTTGATCATGTAGATTATGTCTTAACTGATTTAGTCAATATCACTTTGGTGTTACAACACAAGATACCTGGCAATATGACAAGCTGTTGCTTGAAAATTATTTTATCTCAACTAGTGCTTTGTAGCCAGTAATAGCAAGTCACACAAAACATCATCAAAAAAGGTCATCGGTGGCATTATAATGTGCTAGATTTCAGGGTCACAATTGTCTACCGGTGGGGCCTGCTACATCTACAGCTGGTTTAAGGTTGTTAATTAACGTGTAGAGGTAGCAGTAGGAGGAAATGCAAGCCAATCTGGACTCAGGAGGGGCAACAACAATATTTGCTGTTTCAACGAGCGTATTCCAGACACAAATCTAGGAGTGTACCTTTAAGGTGGGGGAAGCTATTGTTAAATAATACACTTTTTGTCAAATGCTTGTTTTGTGTTCACGCTGAAAAATAGGTGTTTCTACACAGCCTGGGCTTTGTAAATGGGAACACAAACAAAGTGGTGCAGACCTCAACACAACACTGACACTATTCCAGCATTGGCAATGTGTGGCTTTTGGTAGGCTGAGCTTCCTATGGCATTGAAGGGAGATGTGTTTGTTTTAATAAGTTAAACTATCAACCATCTTTCTCCTGCATCGCTTTCAACACACCTTTAATACACCAAAGGATAGGATTAATGAATGACTAAAAAGAACAAACAAACACCAACGCTGTAGTTTGTATTGAACACAATCCACTTAACCACTAAATAATTGTCATGCTCTGCTCCGAAAATAATTAATTGAATGTCACTGCAAAGATACATTTTTAATAATTAATGTGAGCCCATTTAAATGTTTTGGGAACACTGTGGCCATGTCAAGTCCCTGTCTTTCATCTCCGCCAGAACACTAATCTGGGATAACATTATTGAGAAGAAATTCCAATTTTACACTCTGGGATATTTTATTGCATATCAGGAAGATGGGTTTGAGATACAGTTTAAGTTCTACTAATATAATTTTGTTTTTTTTAATTACAGCCACAAATTGTACATTTTGGATATTTAATAATTTATTGCAATGTCTTGAACGACTTTAATAATAAACTCATTATGGGGTGATACGTGATCAATTCCTGCAAACCAGAGCCACTCAATGTCATATGGAAAGTCATTATGTGTATGTAATGCTATATCCCTATTCTAATTTACTTACCACCTCAGTGTACATGCAATTGTACAGCCCTATTCTATTGGCAGTGTGACAGACATTAACCATTATTTCTACATATTTTTGGAATAATCTTGAAGCCCTTATATGTGATACATATGTAAGATATGAAATACATAAGTAATTTCATAATTAGTGTGTTGAACAAATGCCTCAGTTGTCTACTTTCATTCACCTTTTTTAGCATTCAGTGATCAATGTGTCTTTGGAAAAGACAAATCCTATTGTTGGTGTCAGAAAAACGGCTTATAATTATTAAAAGTGCTTTATTTTTGTATTCTACAACTTTCTTGTCAGTGATGAATCAGTCAGAATATATTATCTTCTCCATCAGCAGTGTCATGTGGGATAACATGTTCTGACTTGCACAACTTTAAGAAAGTGTATCCTAATGACTAAGCTGTGCATGACTAAACCTATAAGCATGAATGCATTACTTGGCATACAGCATATGTCGGCACTACTGGTTTTATGTGGTTAGGTCTGTTGTACAAGCTTGTGCTACTGCAGACTGTCCATGATGCTTTCTCATAGTCCTGACAAACAGGACAGCAATAGAAACTGTATTTTCGACAGCACAAAACACTGTAGCTTCCATCTTTGGAAAAGGAACCAAAAGGAGATGAAGTACTGTGCAGCTTACACACTCTGCTGTAAGGAACAACCTATTGTATGGTTATTCTATTCACACTGAAAACCTGTCTGGGTTTGGCTTCAACAAAAAAGGAAGTATGCGTAGCAAATACGCTGAAAAAAATAAACATATTCATTCAAGCAATTCTAAAAGTCATGAATAACATTTCAGCATTGCTGTATGCAATACTAACATTGCACATCTACATCAACAAATGACATCCACTTTATTTTGGTGTAAAGCACAATTTTCTCCTGAATGTCATATATATGGATATATAGCCTACTATATAT
>JAODUE010000018.1:1541231-1554442 GCA_027564755.1 Amblyopsis hoosieri
TCAGGTGTGTTGGAGCAGGGAGACATCTAAAACATGCAGGGCAGTAGCTCTCCAGGACCAGGGTTGGGCACCCCTGCCCTAGACACTCAGAGGTTGCCTATTATTGCCCCGATCACACAGATGCGTCGCTAGAAAGGCGTCACTAGCAAAATCATAGTTTTCCTATGATATGGCGCACCTGGCATGGGCTCTTTTCTGGCACTGCGCTTCACATTTTTTAGACGCTCATAAAGGTTAAAACATCCTCAGAATTTCACCGTTAACAGTGTAACAGTTGGCCCAGGCAGCCATGTGTGATCGGGGGTTTATCAAAGTGCTTTTGAAGCAGCTGCGCCTTTAGCAACGCGTCTCTGTGTGATCTGGGCAACTATAGCGATCAGAATCGGTGCGCAACAGCTTAACGATTGCATAGACTTCTATAGTAAAGCTAACCTCACATCACGCATGCAAAATGCATAACACAGTACAGCCTGGTCTACGTATTGGCCTGACTTGTACTACTAACACTGTAGGCCTACTGTGCAGTAGGTTTCCACAAACACCCAAACCAACCTCGCATGTTACCTCAAAATGCGACATGCAACAATCTCACCAAACAGACCAAGCATAATTCTTAATGACAAAAGCTTTGCTGATGGTCCTTAACCTCCACCTCACCTGAATAAGGCAGTGCAGCTATGGAGATGCCCATTCATGCACATCGGTGCGTCGGTGCCCTCCAACTCCTGGTGCGCGGCCGCTCCCCTGTAATTGGTCTTATAGAACCGTATCCTCGTAGATGACGAAGAAACCTGCCCAGTTCAAGTGTAGTTTAAAACTGCAATACATTTCAGGAACATTTTTCATATCCATCTCCAGTCTGCCACATCTCAAATAAATTAGTTTAGCGTTGCCATGGGAATGAAACGCCGAGTTGAGAAGATCGAAATCCTTCGTCAATGTACAGTATGGTGTCAGGGTCAAAATCATCACGATGCTCAAAAATAACTCTTCCCTAAAATGCAATGCTGACAACAAGATGAATATTGTCGCCTCGTTATGAATACTTGCTGGTGCCGCTTTCATCTTGCCTTAACAATAGCTCCCCTGAAATAATGTGAATATCAATTGTTTTGTAATTCTTCTCTTTTGTTTCACTTTTTTCTCATTGTGTCCCATGTTACCGTACTGCAGTAGGGCACATTTACGTTTTAATTCTCACTTACTGTAAAGATTGTAGCATGCAGCCACATACAGTAAGTCCATGTGTTTTACTCTGATTTCGTTACTGGTACATCCAGTAACTGTCATACTGACCAAAACCATTTTATCCAAATTGAAAAGTACCGCAACCATCCCAGCAAATATCTCATGCTAGCTTGTTAACTTGCTAACTTACTACAGGCATTGGTCCAAGTAATGGTTTTCCTTTTTCAATAAGTTGTTGAAACGGCATTCTCAAACATAAATCAGGTCCTGTTCCTTTGATACTGGTAACTCAATTTCACACACACATATTCTATCTAAAATTGGTATTGGTATTGGTCCGTTCTGTACAATTCACTGCCCATGATGGTCACACAAGCATTTAACAGCTGGGAGCTTTCTCAATGTTTTGAATGACATTGAAAAAAGTGCAGAATGTGATTGGCTAATGCAACTGTCACATCAAATATGCTTGAATGTGGAAGCGATGGCATCAGGGTACACATGCACCTACCTCCCAGGCATGTGTAAATCTTTCCTGATGTCCTATGTCCTTTACTAACCATAACACACAACTTAATGTGGACACATACAGTATGTGCAATATATAAAACATAATTGGTATTGGAAACATACACGACACATTCTAATTGTATAATTTTAGGAAGTTCTATCAGAGGATAACTTATTTTAGATGCACCTTTAAAATGTAGGACAGACACTCCACTGGGCAGTTCATCAGATAAGAACATCCAGTGAAATCATCATGTTTTGGAAGATCTGTGGTATTCTGGATTAATCTGTTTATAAAATGCTGAGAATATATTAGTTAGTGACTCTGCATAGGGATTTGTTCTCCCAGCTGTGTTGGCGTTATATAATGAGCTGATGAAACAAACACATTCTTATTTAACCCACGGTGTTGTCTTGCACTGTAATATCTCCCTGTGTGCATTGTGGTATGCCCTTGACTGTTCCACGATCAATGCATTCAAACCAAACCATGAGAAACTATTTAGATGCAATTACTCAGCCAAAGCTAATGTGCTCCCTGTACTGTACATCTCTTGTTCAATACTCTCAAACTTCTTCAGTGCATACATAATCTGTTTAAGTGATATACTGTAGTAGTTGTAGTCATTCTGATTAATATATTGATCTCAGGGTAGAAACAAAATAATAACTGTATTGTTTTTCAGATGGAACAGTCAACTGGGTATGTTAGGCAGATATAAGTTAACACATACAGTCACTTCATACTCCCACTGTAGACATATAAAACATAATGTGTCATAGAACAAGTTTTATTTTATACAAAGGCTTTTCATACCCTTTTCTTCTTGGTTTATTGTGGTTCTGTCATTTGTTCTGCTAAAGGTCTCTTTTCCTTCTATTCCCCATTCTTACGCTTGACCTGTCCTCCCCCGTCTTGATGGCCCATAGCAAGGTGGTGTTCTGGGGTGGGTTGGCTGACAAAGAGAGACATGTCAAGATGCTGGATAGACTTGCCGCTCAGATCAAGTGGGCAATGTTCCTCATTGATTTTGTCTGAGCACCATAAATTGTGTTGTACCACTCTAAGCCACACGGTCTTGTTAAAGATTTATCTGAATCAAGGCGTCTTCAACCTGTCCACCTCAACAGCCAATACAAGGCCGTGATTGGAGACACTACTATAGACCTGCTAGAAATCCACCAGGTGTTTGGCTGGAAGCCTGCAATTTCTCTGGCTGGTTCATGGTAGACTACATTAAAGGGGTAGTGGGTACTGCATTTTAAAAATGTCAGTGTTTGTTAATATAAAAAAACACTTTATTGATACCTGAGGGGGACGTTTGGGTGTTAAAGCAAAAGAAACACATGGCTTTCTTTCTTCTTCTTAAAATCAACATAGGCTATTCTCAAAAAGACAAATACATTTTTTATTTAAATTGGGAGCTAGCATTCAGTTCCATTTTAGGGCATTATTAATACTTTCATATGTCACTGCCATTCAGAGAAAATGTGACATGGAAGGGAAGTTACCGCATACATGCATTACACCGCTACACTAGCTATAAGTCATTGTTCATAGTAAACCATTTAGAGCGGGTCTAGGCACAGCACAAACTGTATTTGTACACTTGCATGCATGCACAAGAAAATTGGCATCCATCTTCGAAACATAAGTGTTTGTTTATCTTGTTGGTCCATGTTTTTGTAACTTTCAGACCTCAATACTTTAAGATCATTGAGGAATGTGTGTCTCAGATCGTTCTCCACCGCAGTGGAACTGACCCAGACTTCAGTTATCGCAAGTGTCTGGACGTAGACTTCAGCCATCTCCTAGGTATGTCTTATAATTCCCTTTAAAGAAAACCTGCTTCTTACTCAATGCACTATGTGAACGTGATCGATTTTTCTGCTGTTTTCAGAGGTTTGTGTGGACAAGGCACAGGTTGATGAATATGAAGAAAGAGCATCAGAACTGGCCCAGAGGGTAAGTGTTACAAATGTACTGTATGTGTTAGGGTATTATACAGTAACAGCATTTATTTGTTTGGTAGATTCTTTATATCTTAATCTGAATATCAAGCCTTGGACATTGAGAATGGCTTGATTGCTGATAGGTTTGTAAGTGGTTTGTATATTTAACTGTATGGTTAAACATATGCCTCCATAAATGACACATTTCCCATAGTTTTTTTTATCTGACAGTGTTGCTGTGCTGTTTTATATTCAGTTTGATGAGGAGTTTATGAGAAGACAGGAAGCGGAGGCTCAGCGGGTTCGGTGTGAGGAGAATATAGCTGAACTCCAAGCAGAGCTACAGGCCTTCAGGTCCCAGGTACATACAGCGTACCAACAATCTATTGTCTTTGTTCTGTTTATACATGTTTTTATGGCGTATTTTCTTGCCAAGTCAACTTACTTTTTTATAGCCTTCACATTAGTTTCACATGGGAACCAATGACACCGCCAGTACTGTGCCTTATTATCCCATTGCGCGAGAAAAAGAATGATGGAACCACTTCCAAGATGGCTAAGATGATATAGGCACAGGGTGGGCTGGGCACAGCCATTGGAATTGTGCAATGTGATGTTAGCAAGCAACCCAAATATTCCACATATAGAAGTCTTTTGTGCTGATGATTAAAGCGACGTAGAAAGTCTTGTCATTATACAGTACACTTTCACATTTCAGTGTTCTTTTTAGGGCTCAAATCTTCAAACAATTTGTCATTGGTTCTATCTTTCCCTTCCTGTCTTGTGTTTTGTGATTTTCCAGACACAAATATATTTCTGTCCTCTATCCACTCGAGCCTGCAGTTTGCTTTGACATATAGGCTTTTCACAGGCTGGCTGACACTAAGTCTAATGAGAACAGTGACCAGCGCTCTGCTGTTGGCCTTCTCTAATTCTCTGATCTCTATCCCATAAGAGGAAATTGTTCTAAAAGCAATTTATTCTGACAACCCCCTTCACCCTCACCAGCAAGCCTCTGTGCAACCGTCCACCACTCCAGAGAGTGGCTCCTACTCTCTTTTCATTGCCAGATAACCACACGCTCGGAGAGACAACCTTTTTTTCTGATAATTTTTCAATTTGAGGGAGTAAACACAGAGAGAATACTCAAACAGTTCGCTTGGCTCCAATGACTGTGATACATTAAGCCCACTGGGTTGCACACATGGGTACACACACACGCACACACACACTTGCACTTGTTAATTCAGCGGAGGTGTCCCTCCCTATGGAGGCAGCATCAGGCTGTGGGCCCACAGCTGACCTTTAGTGTGCGTCTTTAATCTAAAACTGGTGCCTGGATCAATAAGCCATTTGCTCTGTACCATACAATTTACGGAGCTTTGTTGCCCTGGTTATAACATTTGATTTTTACCTTTGGAAGAGGAAAAAAAAAATCCTCATGGGGCTGATCTGTAAAGATTCAAGGCCATTTATGGGCATTTGGCCTCAGTTACAGGATGCATCTCCTCTAAGCAAATCCCACCTGCTGTGGAACTCCAGTGGGTACGGTAGAGCTGTTCTATTACTGGAGCCCTTATGGCTTGGCTTATACAAATGGATTATTCAGTTTACCCTTAATATGCTGAATGCATTGAAAATGGAAACAGCGCAGCAATGCATATCTAAATGCAGTATGCCCAGCTAATGCTTGATGTGGCTGGTTATGACGCGGTGTCAGTGGTGTTGATCTCCCATGCTGCCGTTTATGTTCCCGTGCAGTTCGGAGCCGTTTCCGCGGGGCCGTCTCCTGCCCACACTGGTCACACTGTGCCCGGACCTCCTGCTCCGCCTCCTCCGCCAGTTCCCGGGGGTCCCGGTTGTCCCGTGCCCCCTCCCCCTCCTCCACCCCCGCTGCCAGGCTTTGCATCTGTGCCCCCTCCACCCGGAGCGCCTCCTCCTCCTCCTCCTCCTCCCCCGTTTGGTTTTGGTCTGGGCTCCCCCACACACCATGCCCTGCCTCACGGCCTTCGGCCCAAGACAGAGTTCAAGCCAGAAGCTTCTATGAAGCGCCTCAACTGGTCCAAGGTAAGCCTGGGGTTACTAGTCTGTTTAAACTGACGCAATATTTGTAATGCTGTTCCTTCAACCCGTGGTCAGATATTACGGACAGCTCATTCACGATACATAGGGCAAATGAGAGGGAAACCTAAGATGTAAATAGTCAAATATGTACAGTAGTTTGACATGGTGTTGAATTGCATTTCCAAATTTAGGATGGTTTTATGGCACTTCATAATTCTTGTCCTATTTTTTTTCCTGATTTTCCTTGGCACTGTGTAAAACACTACAGATGTTCCTGGGAACGATTCACAAAACAGCTCCCTAATTCACTTTGCCAACAGTCATTAAATTCCAGTTTGGCTGTCGGCCTCTTAGATGATCGGACCCTGTTTTCGGAACAGCTTCAACAGATGTTGATCTTGCTCTGCAGTGACATTAGTTCACACCATAAGTGGTATTATTCTGTGCTGTAATTAATAATGTATTGTCATCGCCTGGTTGCTGCAGCTGTTTAGTGAACTGGACCATATGCTTGTTAATGGAGGAGTAAAGTTTTGGTTGTTCTCTGGGTGTATGTCACAGCCGAATGGGTCCCTGCGTGTGATTGTTTACAATGAAGCTGTTCCAAAAGTTAACCACCTGTATGACTTTTCTGTAGCCTTCAAATACCGCGATCCAGAGCTTCGTTTATTTCATCAGTCAGCTCGCTAACATTCCACACACACACACTACAGTTCTTATTAACACACACTCCAGGTTGGTTACCCGGATCATTTGCCTCACAATTAATGTCATTTAGTATACATCATGGGTCAGTGGTTATAGAGGACCCCTGTTCACTCAGGTTTATTTTATCATCGGTAATAATCTATCCACAATTAAGTCGAGACTAAAATTTATACAGATTGTATCAGCATTTAACAGTCCTCAAGCTAGCAGTCAGGAACAGTGTTCAGCTGCGGAGTTGACACTTGTTTATGATGCTAAATGGACAGGAAACTACTGCAGGGCGCAGTCAGCTGTTAATTCTGCGCTTACGTTGGCAGCACTGTTACATTTATGAAGACGCACACCTCGCCTCACCTCTCACTTATCGTAAAACCGACAAAACAAAGTTAGCTCGGTTAGCTTATACTTAGAATTTTTTGTATTTGCTAGCGTGGTAAGATGACCCTGATGTTGCAAGCTCTACGTAGGACCCTGTGTTTCTGCGCTGCTAATTTGTTTTGGAAATTCTCCATTCAAAGTGAGTTCGTGATAGACGCCATGCAACCAGAGTCATTAGCAGGCAATTGGTGCACCTTCACCCAATCTGAACAAGATGCACCTGGGGAGGGGTTTGAACACAGGCTCTTAATTGCTGTTGGCATCAAGTCAACTACCAACCTGCTTAGTGATGGGATCGCTGACCAGGTCCTGAAAGGGTTTGTATAGAGGGTTCCATGGCTGGTGTGCAGAGAGAGACACGACGTGCATGGTCTCCCGATGGCATCATTTTAAGGACAAGGTCACATCTGACCTTTTTAGAACCAATGATATATCGTATATTCATTTTAAATTATAGAGGGGAAGTAAGAGCTGGAGAAAAATAGTTTACAAGCCCTCACCCCCCACACACACATTGAGCAAGTTTCCCAGGCTGGGATAGTGTTGTGTGGTGCAGTCGGCACCTCTTTTACCGTGTACAGTACAGTGCCACGGTTGTGTAGACACACCAGCTGGTTTTTCAGTGTGCACACAGTGTGGAGATATTCACTGAATTTGCATTGGATTATAGTTGCAAAGCCCACCTTTAAATCCACATACACACAAAAGAGAGGAGAATACAGTACATCTTTGGCTCAATAACAGTACTGTACATTTCCTGATCAAACTCTGAAGTTAATAGCCACAATGCTGAGTTCTCAGTATGTGTTGTTTCAAAAGCCTCAATATTGTTGTGCATTGTTGTACTACTGTTGCTCTGTTATGACAGCGTATTAAAAAGCCTAGTGTTGCTTGACGTGGTCTGTAGGCAGGTCTTCTCTTTTGTTCACATATTTATCACCAGCCTCACTAATTTGTCACCTCCTACGCATCAAGTTGTCGCTGCAGAGGGCCTGTGTGTGGGCTGGTGTGAGAAAACAAATAATTAGCGTTAATGAATTAAATGTTCAGAGTGGACCCATGTGTGTTTTCAGATCCGTCCCCAGGAAATGTCAGAAGGCTGTTTCTGGGTCCTGGCTGACGAGGAGCGCTACGCCAAGCCCGAGCTCCTCAGCAGACTGGCTTGCACCTTCGCTTCACAGAGAACAGGTCAGACACCCCTGGCATTATCTGTGGTATTCATCTCCTGGGTGACTTCTCACTTTTCACACGTATGTTACCATGCAGAGCCTCTACAATCCTCCAGACACACACTATTTCTGTGTTCTGTGTGTGTCTGCTTATGGCCCCTATCCTGCAGATTTCATGGAGAATTTGTGTGACAGATTAAGATCCTAGAGATCTGACTGTAAGCGCGCGCACGTGTGTGTGTGTGTGTGTATGTGTGTGTGTGTGTGTGTGTGTGTGTGTGTGTGTCAATGCTTCAGGCTTCTATTAACAGCCACATTTCTTTGGTCACTTTCAAGATATGCTTGACAATGGTCAACGCTCATTAGGCTTCATGCTGTAGTAAGATAAGGTCCTAGAAACGTGCTGTAGCCACTTCCCATTGTGTTTTATTGTGGCAGATTCATGCAGAGGTTCAGAATGTGCAGAAGCACATTTCCATACATTCATTATATTTGGTATTTCACTTCATACATAGTCCCATAAGATGTAGTGATATCCCCTTAACACACAATTACAACTAATGTTCTCCTGTCACGTAAATGCCAGTTTTTCTATTTATTGCTGCAGTAATGGAATAATAAATCAGCCAGCTCGCTATTCATGAGTCTTTTTATAAGGTTTCTAGGTTATTTGAGGGGGCGGGGGTTAGAGAGAGTGCTAAACGCCCCCCATTGCATCATGCAGCATAGAGTACTTAACTGTAGCCGTCACCAAGATGATCTAAACCCACAGAATGCGTCCTCTTAAAGTTTCAGTGTAGTAGCTACGCCAGGGCTTTCCTGAACATCCCTGGTCTCGGTGGTGCAAGATAAGACACGGCGCGGTTACAATCCTACACAGTCGCTGAGCTGACAAGGTCTAGAATATTCATGTAGGAGGCTGTTGGAATGATTAGAGCATGAGGCGGGTGTGCAATAGATGTTATCAGGCCTGTCCTCTCCGGTGCCTGGTCTATTAGTCCCCCGCTGATGATTTATTCACGCTCGTCTTGTGTTGTCTCTGCCTGCTCCGCTAGCTTACGCCATTTTGAATAATTCATCCGGCGTGTTATCTACCTGTCACAACTCTGTGCTGCTCCGTTTGAGGCACGCGCCCGCCGTGCCCTTGTTCCTCCCCCGACAAAGTGTTGAATAATGGAGGCGGATCTAAATGGCACGCAGGTGGACAAACAGTCAGGCATGTGTTAGACGTCCCCTCAGAGGACGACAGCCTTGCTGCCTTGACTCCTCTTTTGGAGCGCTGTAAGGCCTTCTCTTTCCTCTCCCTCCTTTTACTATCGTCTTTAATCTACAGTGGCTTTACATTGGCCTAGTGGTTAATGTAACCGGCTCTCAGCTAGAAGGTTGTGTGTTTGATGTACTGCTCCTTTATTCATTTGGATATAAATGAGAACCACCATGTCATATTTGGAGGAGAAAGAAAAACGTCAATATTGAATTGCTTGTCAACTCACATGTACATCTATATTCTTCCTTTACACCGGCCATATGTGTCAGATTAGCACAGCAGCGATGTGTTTATTGCATTCACACATTCACACTAATAACTCACAATCATTATAAACTCTAGTGTATTCTAAAGCTCTGTAAAACACGCTTTCCTGCGTTGGCCTAATACGTAAATGGTATAGGAGAATATTGGACATAGATTTGGAAGATGAAAACCCTCGATACAAACAACTTGCTTTTGATTGTTTCCTTTTACATGATAGCCATGCTCATTTTAGATAAAGGATAAATTATTGTAATAACCAATGTGGTCTCTAGATAATGCCAGCCGGTTAAGCTTGCGGGTCATTTATAGGCCTTCCACTGTAAATACCCAGTTAATTAACCTCTCCTCATCCATCATGAACACGTTTATTGACAAGACATGAATGTCCTACATACATTAATTACACAAGTAGCAGCATGTCTCACACAGCATGTCTCACACTGTAAACCAGAGGCCAATGCTGGAACGTGGTTGATACATAATTATAATAATAATGTTGTTGCTCACCGTGGGATATCAATAGTGTGGTTTAAACAATACATTATAATAGGCATATTTAGCTTTTTGACATGATTGATTGATTGATTGCCATGGACGTTATCACTGTCCGGTATGGGCAGGCTGGCGGGAGTGTTTTGTGTGTCGTTTTATACGCACATCCGAAGTGCTGTCCATTTTATCGGAGCACAAACTCTGTATCAGCCTAATTTCAGCTAGGCTTCTCCTGAAAGCTGCAGTTCTTGGACGTTATATGTTCCTTTTACTTAACACAGAGTTTACTGATAGTTATTTTCTGGTTACCACAAAGGTGTTTTCCATGTTTTTATTTTGTTTTATTCTCATCGGACATGAAATGGAGCACCACAGATTCCCATTTGTACTTCATGCCTTTCATTCATTTCTATCTGGCCCCAGGTGTACTGTACACCACAGTAAGCCAGCTATCCTTGCATGAGGAGGATGCTCATGGATAATGAATTGTCTATGCAATTTCCTTACATCTTGCGTCCACGTCATTATTGCTGTTAGACCACGTTCCCAGCTGCCTGTGTGTGTGTGTGTGTGTGTGTGTGTGTGTGTGTGTGTGTGTGTGTGGGGGGGTTCTTGTTGGTTTGCCCTCTCATTAACACGACTATGTACTGTAGCGTCACGCATGTCTAACAGCCGCAGCGTCTGGATCAACATTAAAAATTAAAAACGACAGCTTTCTATCATTTTATTCCCCATGAAATATTCAGCCACACGTCCTCATATTTCCGTGATTTGTGCACTTCTAAATTCTACAGCATCCTGTAAACAAGCCGCTGAACTTAGAGAGTGACCTTCAAATCATGCTTTTGACAGTTTTGACAGTTCAGTGTCAAGTGCAAAGGGATGTGTACATTTTTAACCAGTTAGCTGGGTTGCATTGCTATAAGAGTATTAATGCAGCTTCCTTCCTCAACACACAATCCAATAGACTTTTCCACCATTTCCACTGTGTAATCTATCTGCCACATTTGTCTAATTCCTTTATTTTTCAATTCCAAGTGGGATGTAATTGTTGGTTAGTGGTCAAATTCACTTCAACTCCTCTTTTTTAGATGGAAATTTAAATAGATCTATACTTTTAGCAAGTCTGTTAGCATAAATTAGACCATTCACAGCTGATTCCCATGCTCTTTCCTCAAGTCATTGTTCATTAGCTGCAAATCTCAACAGATGCAACAGCCCTGCAAAATGCCCTGCTCTTATCAATTACATTTAATACAACTTCAATTATGGACAAAACATGGAGAGGCGGTTCCTCCAATGTGTTTAACGCTTGTTCTTTAACTTAATAGAGCAATTACTGGCAAATACAGCATAGAAGGATTGCTGTGTGTGTGTGTGTGTGTGTGTGTGTGTGTGTGTGTGTGTGTGTACATGCGCGTGTGTGTGTGTTTGTCTTTTGTCTGTGCAAGTGTGTTGGAAGTTTGCAACATCTGGAGGCCAAATCTGTTCTCCTCCTTCCTTGTGGGACTGCCAAATTAGTTGCAGATGGGGGCAGTGTCTCTGTGGATGGATGGGTGCCGCTTCATTGCTTAAGTTACCTGCCTCAACTTTGTATTGTGGTGCTTCTGCTAATTAAACAGCAGTTCTCCTCCATCACAACCATAGTTGCCAGCCTGTGGTTCAAATCTCAGATTTTCTATTTTCAAGTAATTTCAGAAGTATAAGAAGTAACCCCATTATAGGTGCAGTTGACAACTTTCATACTTGCTCATTGTAGCGGCAGTTGTCCATGTTTAAAGACATTTGGAATCTGAAATTTGAAATCTCTTCTGTTCAAGCATTGCATACTTTGTTTACAATGCATCATTGTTTTTACGTTGTACTGTACAGTGCTCATGCAGGCACTGTTATGAAGGCAAAACAATGGCATGCATATTTGCAAGTGAAAAGTAAATGGTTATACGTGAACACAGATTGACGGAAGCATTAAATAAATAATTGTAAGTAAAAACAGATTTACCTAATACATATACTAATACAGTATATACATATATTTTTAAAATATTGTCCATAAAACCAGATCTTAAGTGTAAAATAAATTGTCAAAAGTAAAAACAGATTGGTGTGTGTCAATATTTGCAAGGGAAAATGTGATTAGTACAAATTAAGGTGTTTTTTAGTGCAACCCTGCCAAAAAGATTTGTACATTTGTAATCTCAAAATAATCAAGCAAAAGTTAGACCTAGCTACTTCTAAACTACCACAGTAAATTACTGACAGCAGAGACGCCAGCAGTTTACTTAATTAAGCAATAACACGAGAGTGAGTGTGACTGAATATCCGCACGGCTGGGATTCGGTCGTAGGTATGAGGCCGTATCGACACACACATTTTATTGGTAAATAATAGTAATAAGCGCCAACAGATTTTTTTCTTTGTTTAATGATTAATTCGGCTCCACCAACACAAATACAGTAGTCCCGCAATCATACAGTAGTTCTAAACTCCTATAGTTGCCATGTGGCTGGACTGTTAACTAAACAAAACATAATCATCACGCTAGCTTGTTACATACGTTTTCACGTTACCGCAGATCAGCTAATTTGTATCAAATACATCCACGTTTGTATCATGTAGTCAGGTACATTTTCCTGTTTCCAATTATCACGCAGCCAGTGAAGTAAAATATGTTGAGTCACTTGAATAGCGTATCAGAAGTGTGTTGTTATTTTAATTAGCAACTGTTATTAGAAGAACACTGCTAAAGTGGAGTGATACATGCATAGTTAAAAGTCCCAATGTGCTAGACTGAAATATTGGCACTCATGGAATGCCTCTCGTTAATCAGATCACTTGGTCGGAACTAACTGTTGTATAATGTAATTTTAGTCTGACAAAGGTCAGAAAAAGCACTAACTTTACTGTTGGCTACCTAACAATGCTGGCACCACAGAGCTTGCTTGGCTAATTTTAGCAACCTATTTTTATAAAATATCTGAATTGTCAAAAGTTCAATAATCATGCAGACAAAAGAATATTGGACACTACACTCTAAAAAAAGAAACACTGGGCCAACGAAGAAAATTAAGGTAACGTTTTGCATTTAGCTTTTTGACTTGTCCCAATAGGTGGTAGCATTACATTGATCCAACACTATGTTTTATGCATTGTGAATTAGCTTTTTGGCCTCAATAAAGAACATTTTTAAGTTATCATGAACATAGTAACTGTCA
>JAODUE010000018.1:1562874-1574286 GCA_027564755.1 Amblyopsis hoosieri
GCGGGACGTTCGGTAGCTAGAGGGCATGTTGAGTGGCCGGTTGGCTAGGGGGGTGGGCCTTGGGTGAGAGCCTATATGAGGGGGTGATTTTGGCGGGTTAAGTAGCTGGGCTCCTCGACTTCTTGTGAACAAAGTCTGTATGCTCAGAAATAAAGAAAGTGATTGAATACGTTGGTGTCTGGTTCCTTCCATCGGGCCGGGACGTTACAATACGTAAAATAATAACTCCATGTCGTAAACTCTAGGGGCGAGGCCTCTAAATCCAGCATATTTAAGGACGTGGTATTTTAATGATACCAGCGATCATTCTTACGCTTGTTTGGCGAGATACGAACAGTTTCATAAATCACATGTGAGCGCTATCGTAAGATTAATTCTGAGCTCGGATCTGCGCTGGTTTCAATGATAGATTGATAAATGAGGGCCACTGTGGGGTCGCTGCACCCAGATATACTGTATCTCTGTTTTATTTCCACTATGGCTGTTTTTTTCTGTATAGGATTTACAGTACAACATATATTTCTATAATATTATATGTACATTTTACATTCATTTATTTATTTTCAAAATATCAAAGTGATTCTCAATTATCATGTCAGAAAAGCACCTTCATTTACTGTAATTGCACTGTATATGCCAGTCTTTTTCTACTGTACCTCCATCTTCCTTCTACTTTATATGCAGCTGAGATGACTTTCACATTATGTAACATTTCTTTATGTAGGGTATACTGTATCACGAGACATTGGCATGATATACCCAAAGGAATTATCTCTAAAGCTGTATTGATATGATTTATCAATAGAGAAGACCACTGAGAATTATTCACTTCAATTGTGCATCCTCAACAGGGTGATAGACCCCTAAAGCCACATTTCCAGAGGTCAACAACCCTGACTGTAATAACTCCCCACATAGCAAAGTTGGTCAGTGATGGGCCACACATTTATACTTGGCCAACATACCTCAACGAATTACGGTTCATATGGGTCACCTCTGGTAGCCACAATGTGGGCCACATGTGGCCCATGACATAGCCATATCATTTGACCAAGTCTGGCCCTATACGTTGGACCAGACATGCTTTCAAACTGGATACAGATTTCAGCCGGGTGTGCACCAAATGCGTCAGATATGTGAAATTCATTATTTTTCTGTGGCACAGTCCATATTTTTCTGCATCCAATGACAGGTAAACTGGCCTCTACCATTACTCTGTATGACCGTGCAGCCGGTTTGGTCGCGCCAGGGCCTGGGATGCATGGCGCCAATGCTACAAAGCAGAATACGCCCTTTCATATTTAAGCACTGCTTCATCGCGGCCAACTAAAATCATGGTTTCACCAAAAAAAATGTTTTCCCCAAATACATACGTTTTATTGACATCAAAGTGTAATTATGACAGTACATCTGATTATTTTGCTTAATATCATACTATTATATATATATATATATATATAAAAAATACTATATAATATCTGTCATGTTAAGCTAATGCAATGCATTCTTATTTATTTGGGACAAGACCAACCGCACATCTGTGGCCAGATCATGTGGGCCAGATACTTTGGTCAGTAACTGGCCCACATGTTTGTTGTTTGCCACACCTGGGCCATGTTCGTTTCACGTGCTGTATGCCAGTGCCGACTGAATGCCACCTGTGCCAGCTTCACGCCAGATGTGGACCAAATATGTCATCCACACGTGACTCTTCCCAGGCGTCACTCAAGGTACTTTAGCAACCTTAATAGTTAGTTCCATCTATTGTTGTGTTGCTAGCTGGCTGCACCCCAATGCAAGACATGCTGAAACGATCCATAAGAGATTAAACAGGATCACCAACTGGAGTGGAAAATCACATTTTACACTGTTTAAATTGGATCGATTGAGACACTGTGAATGTTGAATGATTTCCATTCAGAGGGGCTTAGAAAAGGGGTAATCACATCTTGGTCTGTTCCTTTGTTGTATTCCGTTGTAAGACAACTGATTTTGTGCGAATGAAACCTTTACATTACATTCTTAAAGTGGAGCTAGAGAGCATTAGAAAGCAAGTGAAAAATAGACAGAACAAATGAAATAGGTAGAAAATAAGCAGAATAAAACTGCACGTTTTTGACAGTAACTTCTAAAGAAAAGATTGAAACTTGAAACAATATTTTAAATCACAAAATGCAAACATCAGTGCTTTGTAATGTTCCTAATCATATAGACGGTGGGCCGAGGGCTTTTTTCAAGTTGTTCATAGATCCTTATCGATAAAGTACACAATTATTTGTGTATGATATTACATAATTCTAGACTAATATAAAATGTTGGCAGCTCTGGTTTGGTAATATATTTTCACAAACTTATATTTTAATTGTTCATTTGCTCAGGCATATCACGGGATAGCTTTGGTTGTGGAACCAATCAGAGTGTACTGTTTAGCATCAGAGATAATATTGACTGTTATAAAGTAACAGTATATTTGAGAAAAAAAAAGTGACATAGTTGTCTGAATGAACTATGAAGTTAGTACATAATGTAATTTACAGTAAGATGCTTACAATGGCCAGTGTTACGATTTCCTCTATCAAAACGTGTTATACCTTAAATTAAATAAATGCATCTTTGTGGGTGGTACCTTATAGCTAGCATGTCTGGATGCAAACTGGAAAATATACCGTATAGTGATTATGATGTACAACTGTAAACAAGCTGTAGCATACATTGTACACAACATCTACACTTTTCAGTTGCATGATAAGGGTAAATATCAGTACAAAATAAAACTAAATTGCATAGAAAATATAGCTGTAGAAAAATATGACAGGACAGCCATATTCCACATGCCAGCTCATGTTAGCTATAGATAATGCTACAGTACATGCAGTAGTGTGCCAACAGAATAAAGTATTGAGGAAATGACAATACAGGATGTTGGTTGAAGGTTTGTAACAAAGCTTTAAATTGGTAAACTCTGACTTTCCAATAGTAACCTATGCGATGACGTGATAAAACGCATCAGTATGTGAAATCAGAAATGTACTAGCGTGGTAAAATGGTTAAGAGAAAATGGTCAAACAACTATGCCCTCTAACCCCCTCAACTTCCACCTACAGCACATTATGATACTCCCTAAATAAAGTTGGTGTATGTAAGAGCTATAATGGGGTCTAACAGAAAATATGTATACAATTATAGAAGCAGACTCATGACCACAAAAATACAAATTACTATAAACCTATGGTAAATTGCTCCTACACATTATTTTACATATTATAATATGTTCACTGTTTTTTAGAATTCAGACATTTTTGCATAATAAGTCAAAGCATTTTCTTCTATGAATATCGTCATCAAGGCATCAACGATTAGGCCTATAGATGGTCAGACAGGTCCTGAAGATGACTGGTGGCAAGGCTGCGCATCTGGTGTTACCTGGAGAAAAATATTAGAGTTTTAAACTAACTATAGCTTTCAAAGCATTACTACTACAAATTATATATTAAATTATAGGCCAAGAGGCATTTATCTAAACATGGCCGAAGTTTAATTCTACTAATTACTACCAAAGAGTGTACAATGACAGTCCATTGTACTTTTAACATGCTACACCATATCATAGACTAGAACACCAGACAGAGATAGCGTTGCGTCAGTATCACGAGGAAGTACTACTTTGCACAATACTGACATTATTCTATTAGTCACCAGATTGGTTTGTGACATAGCACTCCCTCATGTTTGCCTAATCGGTTTATGAAATATACGTTTAATTTTCATAAAAATATGATCTAGTTGAACCTGACAACAAACGGAAATGTGTTCAGAAAAAAAGCAAGTTAAAATAAAAAAGCAACAACTCATATTTCAAAAACTAAAGCAGTTAACGGCCTTCGGCCCACCACCTAATATTGCCCCACTCAATATTATATGAGAAATATGCCAGTGTTTGTTACACAAATTTACCTAATATTGATGTCAATGGTAAAATAAATATGAATTCTATACCTGTGCTCTAGATTCACCTAAATCCCCTTACTCTCAGTTTTGCTTCTGCAGTTCCTGGAATGCTTAACTTGTAGTTAAAATACACTCACAAGTTCATCCAACTAGTGAGCATGGAATGGACCATTCACCAGAGTTTGATTGACAGGCATCTGACTAATCAAAAGGCTGGGATGTTGCTATGCGCTTCAGTTTGCCGGATAAACAAAATAATCACATAAACTGGAATCACTGTCTCTCCATCAAATCGATTTACTTTAAATTTGTTGTGAAAATGTCAAAAGAATGTGGTATTAGACCTAAGCCATGCAGAAAAACTGTAAACTATGTGTGCAGGACAGCCAAACACATTTGTTATTAAGGTATGGTAATACAGTAATAATATAATTACTATACTGTATCATTTTTACTAGCCCTGTGATGCTACGATAACTGCAATGACAGCAAAAAGTGAATAGTACATTTGGTTTATTAGTCTCATCAGTGCGTCATCACTGAGTCGGTTTTATTTGTCACCCTACAAGTACCAGCACACTGCTTCTTCCTGGAAGTTTTGGATTTGACTTAGCCTGTTATTCCAATCAAAAATCAATCGGGGTATTTTTGGAACACTCTGTGGTGAAAATAGCCAGTAGGCAGGCAGCACTAAACAGCTTGCTGAACCAAATGCCTCCGATCAATAGGTTGATAAATTATGCATGATAGCCTGGTACAGTACAACTCTGCAAGCCTCTGGTGCCTTTGTGCTTTTCACAACATTTGATATTTGAGAGACGTTGCCTTCTCTACACGCCTCTCACATGACATCCTTTCCCATGCAGGATTGTGTCAAACTGACGTCTAAACGTAGACATGTTTAGTTTAATGTCACAGCAGGTATCTCCAGATCTCAGCTCTTTCTCTCTCTCTTGTACACACACACACATACAGTAGCTCTTAAAATAGCATCTGGTCTTAATCAGTCAAGGGAGAACAGGACTGCCTTGCTATTACACCAATCTCTGAACAGCATTTATTTCTAACAAAAACACATGGTGATGCTTTTTATAATTAAAACTCAAGTGACTCTATTCCATTTATTTATTCAGGCACGGCTGTTTCTTCCCTTCCACTTTCACGCTTGTTCAAATTGATTTAACTTTTGAAATTGTCACCACGAAATAGGTTAGCTGCCGCAATTACAAAAGTTCTAATTAAAAGCAGAATGCAAATATATTCATAATTGTGTTGCTGTCTTATCGGTTCCTTGGCTGGTGTTGCTTTAAAGCAGGCAGGGGAGAAATTGCCCTGAGAATTGAGAAAGAGATGAGAGGGTGTGGGCTGGGTGGGTGGCGACCCTTATACGATGATCTAATTAGCTGTCTCTGGCAGATGACACAACACTCTGGTGTGTGGCCTCTGCTATGGTGTCTATTAACTGACCGAACAATATGTGTTGCATGTACATGCAAACAATACACACATGTAGCTACACACGTGAAACAAAAGAACTGAGGGACTTTACTGTAAGATGGCATTCTGGGACCGACAAATCAAGGGCCGTTTATGGTTCGGTAATGCAGCGGTTGCCCATATAATAGTGTGTTTCCACAAAACACACTGGTCATATTGGTTGTCTGATGTGCAGTGGGCATACACTGTGTGACGACAATAATCTTGCCTGATAGTGATCTGTAGCCCTCACACATGATGGAATTGCCTGTCTAGATGGTCGTCATGACAGAAACACTATGCGAGTCAATTGCAATGTCACCACTCACGTTTCTGCCACGAATGATTGACGATCTCTGTGCGCACATTGTTGACCAGAAAACAACGTGAATCTTGGCCATTTTGCACTGTTTTGTGTGCTGAGACGGACAAAACATGAAGACGTTCACACAGACGACAAGAAAATAGATAGTGTTACAGGCAAACTACAATTCCTGAACAGACAAGGCTGCTGCTGCCAAAGTTCTACTACTGTATCTTCTGTATGCTTGGTCCAAATGACTCAATTTAAGTGTTGGCTTTCCATTCTGCTCGTCATCTGTTTATAAACTAATGAAATCGTCTTCAATCAGTGCTCACTCTACATGCACGTTCTATGACGTCAGAGTGCACTTTGTGCATGCCGTATTCCTGTTTACGCTGTGCGTCAGTCAAGTCGATTCAGCCACATTTGAAAATGTGTCATCTGACAATTGAATCATGCGTAGGCTGCAATGGCGCAGTGGGTAGAGCAGGATGGAAGGTTATCAAAAAGTCGCTGGTTTGAACCCTGCTTGCATGGCTGACACCACCATTGGTCTATGAATCTTTATGTTATTGTGAGGCAATTCTTTGAGTGGCCGGGAGGTTAGAAAAAGACTAAATCAATGCAGCCATTTACCATTTAGAACAGTGTATACAGCATAAAGCACCAATATATGATAACCTTAATTAACAACAGCCGTATGCTCAGCTGTGTATTTTTGATGTTGTTTATTGATACTTTGCTTCTATACTGTTGATATACTGTATGTGTCTTTATGGCTATCTATAAGTCTACCAGTGAGTGCAGTGCACTAACCTAGAAAAAGTCAGTAATGTTACAAATGTGCTTGTACATTATACCTTATTCATAATCCATTATTAATCGTGCAATATCAGTAGGTTTGCTACTTAGGGTTTATGTAATTTAGTAACCTGATAAGTAAAGTGGTATGATCTGCTTCACTTTGCATATCAGTCTGGTAGCTGTCGAGAATGAAAACGGTTTGCCCATTGGATAGACAACCACTGACTAATTAGTTGGGTTGTTCAGTTAGTGCTGACAGCAATTAAGTGCCTGTTTTCAGAAAATCATCTCCACGTGGGTCTTTTTCCTGATTGGTTGACGATAGTCAAAGCGGCTGCTAGCACCTGTGTTTTAAACCCCAAATATCCAATAGGCTGCTAATGATTTGACACACCAATTGGTACCACTTCTGTCACCATTTATCTTCCTGTTTAGAGGTAGCGTTTGTAAATCTATATACAGAGCTTAATAAATCAGGATAGTCTTGGTTATCAATCTATATATGTGAATTCACATCTTGATTGTCACTTTTCTGAGTAAGTGTCCCAATAGGGTTCTCTGAAGATAGATGTCTTTGCTGGTTCACATCAGCACATTCCTCAAAGCATAAGAATATATACATTAATTAATGCAACATATATCTAAGACACAATTATTTTTGCGAGAATTGTAATTATTAGATAATGAGAAATATCTTATTTAATAGCATTAATATGGATGGCAATGGAGAGGTTAGGGTGATCGTGGCCAGGTAAATAATGAAGCAATCATTCCAGAGGTTTAGCCATGGATTTACTCCTTTCTGTCCTTTCACCCAGGTCCTCCCCGCTTAATGCTTTATTGTATTGTATCATTTCAGAACACGTGCTGGTTCACTGACTATTAGTTCAATGACACCAGTCATAAATCCTACATGTGCTCTCCCTGAAACCCTGTTGTGTCCACCTCCCTACATAAAACACATGCACACTGACCAGCAGACATGCTAATGTCATCAAATGACAGGTGGTATAGCCAATGAGGCATGCAGACCTGAACGTGCATGTGCATATAGTCCCACACAAAGGCTCAAAGCAATCTTTTGCATATCTTCTTATCAAAATACCTGACAGGACAGATAGATGCCATTTTACATATTCCCATGTGTTTTCTAAGACCAAAGTCAAAGGTCAAAAAGGCATGGCTTCAAGAATGTATTCATTATTGTTTCACAATCAATATAAATAAACTATAGTTAAAAAGTCACAAAGAAACCCAGTTACAAGCTACATATGTGTGTGCGCATGTGTGTGTGTGTGCATTACTTGTTTAATACTATGGTTGTACATCACAATGATCTAGTGGTGGTCCCATAGGTGGTTCAATCCTTCCTCATCATAAATCACCCAGAGGAGCAGGTTTCATGGGGCCATTGGGGTCAGTATGCTGTATACTGTAGCATGCTAGAGTTGAACCTGTATACTCACCTTTGCTACACTATGAGCCTGGATTATAATGTATGGCTCACAGCTGTGGTTATTATAAAATCATAGAAAATAAGAAAATACCTAATATTCACTGAATGTAATTCACTCGTGCATGTTGTTCAAGCCATTTTCAGAATCAGTCTAAAAGGAATTGAATTTTCATGAATAGGAATGCAGCGTTTTCATCCCACTGCATGCATCAATATTGTATTATCATGCTCATATTTCAGCTATTTATCAATTACTTCTCAAAACGAGCAAGAGGTTGGCTGTTTTATTTTCAACAAATTCAATAACAATTTTCTAAAATGATCATTTCACAGTTGTGGTCATATACAAAAAATATGTTGTTATACTTTTTAAATATTTATTTCAAAAGAATATCTGCATAATTGGACAACTGCAATCACTTGTCGCAATGGTATAATTTAGTTTTCCATTTGTTAATATATTTCTATCTACAACTGGCTAATTGTGTATATTCACATCTTAGTGTATTTAGATTGAGGTTTTACTTGCTAATATTAGCATTAGTGTAAGGCCGAGCATTCTTGGGGTTAGAGCACTCAGAGCAGACTTAAACCCTGCAAAATCTTGTAGCCTAAAAGCTAACCGAATTCTAATAGTAACACTCTTGCAACAATATTAACACAAATAATAAAAAAAGTGATTAAATTATAGTTTTATGAAATAATGTCTAGAATTTGTCACTTTGCTTAAGGTACACCATGCATTATGAATGATTAAAGTACTTTTGGACCTGAATTAGGTTCAGTCCCATTTACTTCCATTATAACTAACTGGAGGAATTGCCATAGGACATTTTATTTTCTATTATTACAGATAGAAACTGAGAATAGAGATATAACCCTTATAAGATTCACAGAACATACTGTGTGTTTGATGGAAACTGAAATACAGATGTAGTCAGACCTACAATATAGCCTAAAATGCAAATCATAAGCAAATTCATAGACCAAGATCATGGGTGCCCAATTCTGGAGAGCTACTGCCCTGCATGTTTTAGATGTCCCTGCTTCAACACACCTGATTCACATGAATGGGTCGTCATCTAGCGCTGAAGAAGCCTGATAACGACCCATTCATTTGAGTCAGGTGTGTTGGAGCAAAGAGACATCTAAAACATGCAGGGTAGTAGCTCTCCAAGACTAGGATTGGCCACCCCTGACCTAGATGAAGTGATAAAACAGTTGTAGAAATGCTGATTGGTATAAGGCTAAATAAACAGATTCAAAATTAACAATATGTCTAGGCCAACCCAGTAGGATGCGGCGATTGCAAACATTTCCCAAATGGAGTGTGTCCAGACCCTGTTCATCAAGTGATTTTTGGGTCTGGTTACACTAGGCTACCAATCAGAGTAAATAAATGTCTCAGAAAGTTTTGTATAGTATTTTTAAACTACAAAATACAAAACACTTAAGTATTTTTATGTTTAATGTAAAGATATCTTAAATAATTTACATAAAACATACAAATGGGGATATTAAACCTGAGTGGGCAATGTTCAAAGCTTCTATTGCTGAAGCTGCAGCGGAGAGCTGTGGTCTTAGGTGCCCAAAGGGGTGAAAACCCTCGGACATCGTGGTGGACACCGGTGGTCAGGGAAGCCAACCGACTAAAATAGGAGGCCTTAAAATAGGAGGCCTTCCGGGTTATGTTATCCCAGAGGACTCCGAAGGTGGTTGCAAAGTAACGACGGTCCCGAAGGGCTGCAGCCTCTGCAATGAAAGGTTTCTGGAAACCATCCGCCACCTCAGGAGGGGGAAACGGGGAACCATCCAAGCTGTGCACAGTAAGGATGGGACGCTGTTGACCTCAACTGAGGAGGCAATTGGGCGGTGGAAGGAACACTGCAGAACTCCTGAATCCAACTAACATGCCCTCTATGGTAGAGGCAGAGCTGGAGGCTGATGGAGCATTATTTTCAATTACCCTGGTGGAATTCACTGAGATGGTCAAATAACTATGCAGTGGCAAAGCCCCGGGGATTGATGAGATCCGTCCAGAAATGCTGAAAGCTCTGGGTTTGGAGGGGATGTCTTGGATGCCTCTTTAATATTGCGTGGAAGTCTGGGACGGTGCCCAAGGAGTGGCAGACCAGGGTAGTGGTTCCCCTGTTCAAAAAGGGAAATCAGATAGTGTGCCAATTATAGGGGTATCACACTTCTCATCCTCCCTGGTAAAATACTCTCTATTGTGCTGGATAGGAGGGTTCGGCCAATAGTCGAACCTCAAATTGAAGAAAAACAATGTGTTTTCCGTCTTGGTCGTGAAACAACGGACCAGGGGTGTTACCCAAAAGCATAGTTTCTAACTTAAATGGTTGTAACTACACAGTTGTGATGCAAGTGTTTGCCAAAACCATAGTCTGAATGGAGGAAACGTACATAAATGTACGTAGTACGATGCATCGTTAAACAATGCAGATGTTTCCCAAAACCATAGTTCCAACCAACATTTGTAACACTCGTCGTTCGAACTACAGTTCTCGAGATGTCGTTAGAATATGGGGGTAGATTTCTATCAATATTATTCAAGCGCTAAAGTATAATCCACACGTATTTTTACCATCCACAAGCGCACGCCTCTCATTTGCATGCGTAGGTTTAATCCACAAACGTGTTTTTGCCATCCGCAAAAGCAAACTTTTCAAAATATTCATGCATGCACTTTATATTTTCAGATATGCTAACAATATTCACAAAAGCTTAGCTTGTGATCTGGTGAATCTGCATTTGCGGATAGAAGGACACACTTGCGCTTTCAACATTTACGCATGTAATTTTGAGAGAAATATTCCACAGTTTGGTCCATCTGAATCGCAACCTTAAAACTAATTCGCAAGCGTAACTGTTTGATTTGCAAACGTAATGTTTCTTCTTCTGCGCTAATGGCCGATGTAGCCTCACCAGGACCATAACGTGGCCACAAACGTACATTACGTAAACACCTGCAATTCATTTCAAATAGTTGCCGATTTACAATGCTGGGAGACATGTTTCAAATTATACAAGTCACGTCTACAATTATGAGGGTGAGTAATGAAATAGCCTAGCTTGATATCTGTAAACTGATTGTACTGTTTGCACTCTAGATTTAAAGGCATAGCAGATCGATAGCCAAGCCAATTTTACTGTTCATCATGTATTAATAGGCAGTCTACCGTACTGACCAGTACCAGTAGTTTATAGTCTAGGCGATGCATTTTTAATAACCCATTAGATTATTAAAAATGAAGAAGAAAGACCAGCAGGTGCCACATACGTGATACTGTGGACTCTACTTTCAGAAAAGTCCAAACTGGCAACTCCTCGTCATATCAACAACATATTCAGGTAGTAGAAGTTACATTTCTTCCCACCATGATACTCCACCGCATATGTACCACTG
>JAODUE010000018.1:1574386-1622466 GCA_027564755.1 Amblyopsis hoosieri
AGGCACGTCCAGCTGGGAGGAGGCCTCGGGGAAGACCCAGGACTAGGTGGAGAGATTATATCTCCACACTGGCCTGGTAACGCCTTGGGATCCCCCAGTCAGAGCTTTCCAATGTGGCTCGGGAAAGGGAGGTTTGGGGTCCCCTGCTGAAGCCGCGCCCCGACTCCGGATAAGCGGATGAAGATGGATGGATGGATGGAATAATAAAAATTATAATTTATTATTATTATTATTATTATTATTATTATTATACATTTAATTTCAGGACGCCTTTAAAAACACTAAAGGACATATTATATTGTACATGGGTAAATATAAAGATCTAAAACATTGGTTAAGATATATACTACAGTTTTGAACATTTGACTAAGGCAGGAATATACATCATACCAACAATATACAATTAAATTAAAAAGATTTGGGAAGTATATACAAAATAAAATAATAATAATTGCTTATTGGGAGGGCAGGGGAGACAAGTGAGAATGGAAAAGGGTGTTAAATGCTCTAGGCAACCCTGAAGAGATGGGTCTTAGCAAAAGAGATGACTGTGGCAGCGTGTCATATGTGCAGAGAAAGGGCATGTATGTATGTATGTGTGCATGTATGTGTGTGTATGTATGTATGTGTGTATGTATGTGTATGTATGTGTGTATGTGTGTATGTATGAATGTATGTATGTGTGTGTGTGTGGGTGTATGTATGTGTGTATGTAGGTAAAGACGTAGTGTTTAGCTTTGAGAGAATCCCTCTCTCTTTGACTGTGACATATAGCTATGCGACATCTGAATGCGATGTGCCTGGCTGCGACAGAAAAGGAGTGATGGCATCTTGGTCTTCCTGATCCAAGACAGACTTCAGACAGCATTTAGGTCATACTGATGCCTTCTACAGAGGGCAAAACACAACATTTAAATTCAAATATCATTCATACATACTGTATTTCAGGTTGGACTATTAATTCTTGTTCATTATTAATATATTTGTTATCTTTTTTAATTTATTATCAACTAATTAAATTGTCCAATAAAAAAAAAAAACAATATATCGTTTGACTCAGGGACATCTAGTAAAATGATTGACTGGCAAAACAATTAATTTACTAGTAATAGAATTAAAGTAGTAATTCATTTTTATGGGACATGTGTAGTGTTTGCATCCATTTTAAAATACAAGGTGGCAATGTGTCACTGACACAAAATCAACTCTAGATATCTAAATAATAGAAAAGTATATGTCAATACAAATGTAAGTGACCATTATACTACTTCTAGCAACTGTACCAAAACACAGACCTCAACAAACTAGTTTTACCTACATAACGTGCATCATGAATAATGAATGAATGATTTGTCACTGCTAACTCTGTGCTAGGAGTTGGTACGGCCCTGCCAGTCTCCATCAGGCATCAGCCCATGCCCCAGTGCTCATAGACGATGCCATCAGGAGTGGACGTGGTCTAGATACCACGCAGGCCTCGCGATGCCATGCCAGATGCAGCTTTCCCACCCGTGGCACCATCTCAACCCCTTGAAATTTAACGGTTCATGTACGTCGGGGATGAACCATCTGGCCCTGCATAAATGTGTGTTTGTTGAAAGCGCTTTGGGTTTGATGAAACACCGAATTGAGTAGTGACAGTCCTGTTGAACATAATACAATAGGTTTGGTAGGTCAACCTCTCGTAGTTATTTGGTCAATATTTTCTCTTTAGCTATGGAAAGATTAGCATTCTTGTGCTGCATAACATTGATCATTTCTGTCTTCATTTTTCTGTTGAGAATAATACATGGCCGGCTGTCACAATAGTTGAAATTCCCTGTTATGAGTTTCTGTTACACTGCATTCATTTTGTTATAATTAATGTCAATACTCCAGAGTCACGTTGTCACATTGTCCATTCATTATGTCTGCTGATCCATAAAGTGAATCCGTCTGATTGTAATCCATGAAAACATTACTATAGCCTTGGACGTCTGCTTGGAACACAATGATCTACTCAGTGAATGAGACCAAATGCATCTGATGGCATCAAGTAACATCATTTCATGTCGATGACAGAATCACATTAGGTACTCGCTCACTCAATTCACTTGGTTAATATTTGCATGTGGGTTGATTGCTGTTTGTAATTGCTTTGTGCTTTGCCTCATGTATGTGTATGTATGTATGCATGTATGCTTATGCATGAGGCAAAGCATAAAGCAATTACAAACAGCAATCAACCCACATGCAAATATTAACCACGTGAATGACCTCATCTGATGACTTATCCAGCTTCAGTTGGTTCAGCTGCCATGTTCACTGTGTCATGCTGACATTGTATCTGAGTAGACAGTATTGTCAATGTCCTCTTGTCAGATGACTAAGACATGGAAACTGGGTGTTCAGGCGCACACTGGGGTGTGATCTGAGCTGTAGCACTACCCCAGATGGCCAGGTGTTCTGATCAAAAATGCACACGCACACACACGCACGCACGCACGCACGCACGCACGCACGCACTCACTTATGTGTGGGGGAATGGAGGAGGGGAGGGCAGAGAAAGTCCACCATATCTGAAAGGGGAAAGAAACCCGAGAAGGGCATCTCCTCTGTTTTCCATTAAGGTAGTGGATATTTAATGGCCAGGATCTGGGACCAGATAAGAACAAAAAGAGACATAAATGGAAATGTGATGTCTTTTTGGCCACGTAACCTCAGGCAGGTGGTTTCCCTTTAAAAGCTTGCTGGTTGCAATGCTAAGCATAGGATAGCGTCATCGGCATACAGTACAGTATGTATTACACATATCGGACATATGTACAATGGCATGTGTTCAGTGGTATAAATAAATGTTGTTTATTTATAACACTGCACACAAGTTGTAATAAAACAAATGCTGTTTATGTTTAACAGAAGAAAGTTTTTTTATATGTTTCATTCAATAACCCATAAGCATAAGAAAATGTCAGATACTCTTGTCTCTGGGGAGCACTTGCTATTTACAGCCTCTCATCCTGTCTAGGTTGGTGCTGTGCGGCGGCATTGCGTCCTCAACAGTTTGACCCAGGGGGGCAGGGTCTGACTCTACGGCTTGAAGCAGCCGTGCCGTGTGGTGACAGGTGGTACTGCAGCCGGAGGAAACGGCTGCATTACACACCCCATTCACAAATTGATTATTGGTTTCACTGCTCCGCTTAAACTTTTTCAGGTGCCACACATGGTGCTTCATGATATTCTCTTGGTGCTTATGTACATATCTTTTGTCAATATAAATAGTTTAGAGGATTATTTGTCATGACATAATAGCCATGCAACACAGTCCTTTGTTCGTGCACAAGCAACCGCAGGGGTATTAGTGAAGACAAAATAGAAATGCTAAATATTAAACAAAACATATAAACAAATATAACAGTACAGTCTAAAACAAATTCCTATTGTACTGTACAAGGCTTGAGGTCTGAGACTCCAGTGTCGCAGGCTGTGACATATTATTCTGTATGCACTGTGCATGCGGCATTAGAGCCACTTTAACAATGGCGCAAATCTTAACTTAGAATCACGTTCTTCACTGCGCCTGTGTCTATTAAAGTGTAACTGCACCCTTTAATGTGTTTTTGAGCTGTAAACAAAGTAATTTGATTTAACTGTGATGAGACACATCAATGTTGGTGTTAATATTGACAATCGCTTTATTATTTTATGGGTTGAAAACAGAACTACACATCATATTCAAATCACCTCAGGACCTGGCTGGTTTTCAGTGGTACACTCAGTCCTTTCATACGTCATCAAACTCAAACTTTAACCTTAATAGGGGTCCCCCTCTTAGCCCCTCCCCTTCTGCTCATTGACACAAGTTGTAGTGGATAGAGTCAGGCTCAGCTGGGGTGCAGTCACCTTTTAATAGTCTCGTAGAGCCAGGCTTTACATACGTAAAGTCTGGGATACAGCCCTGGTTAACTGCATCAATAACCGCCTACTTGACAAGCAAGGTATTTTTATTGATATGCATAACGTCTACATAACTGAATGACCAAGTCGGATGTTAAACTTAATTCTTTGGAAAACAAAACAAAAGGACTCTGGCTGTTTACAGGCCTTGTAAATCAGTCAAATCTGTAGGCTTCAGTTACTGCTTAAAATAAATGCTTAATTTTACATTCGTAATTAAAGCAGTGCACAGCAGTGCACACTTATCAATAAAACGTACATCTATCATGCACGACCAGCAGCTAGTGTATTAGCGAGCACAAAATTATATTATTATTTTATTGTAAATGCTAAATATTAAACAAATCATGCCTACAACTATAACCGTAGAGTCTAAAACACAAACTACATTTTCTGTTGTATTTTATGGTTTACTATGGCACATGCAAGAGGCTTGAGGTCGGGAACTCCAGTGTCGCAGGTTGTACCATTTGTACTGCGCATTTGAGCCACCTTATCGATGGTGCAACTCTTAAATTGGCGTGCTTCACTGTGACAATGAGCAAAGACTTTGTAAGTATGAGCCGCCATTTTATTCCCTGTGTCTATCTATTACAGTAATACGTCTACGGTTTGACTGCTTTGGCTGTCAGCCACAACCATCTTGGTCCCTGGTGACCCCTCTATTGGCACCAGCTATTAGCTGAGAAGAATCCTATTCTGCATCGAACCCTTGTTTATGTTTCCTCGTCCATTTTCATTCAATTATTTCTTCCTTGGCACCTCACGTATCCCATTTGCATGTTCAGTTTGCATTTGTTCAATTGTATGGCGAAAGGCATGGGTTGGGTTTGAGACAACTGATTCGATATGCTAGTAGGATGTGGCGGCTGGAGGCGGGGTTCAAAGCTCCAAGGGACGTCATAATCATATGCAGCCACATTGTCAGAGGCTTTATTCGCCTTTGTGAGCCTTGATTCAGAGTTCAGAGAGGGGCCTGCGCCCGGACATGCTGTCTTCTTATTTCTGACACAAACTTTGAAAACAAAGGCAGGGACAAAGATAGAGAGTCGCCAGGGAGGGAGAAACAGGCAGAAGCCTTTGATCTGGCTAAAAGTTATCAGTTGCTGTTGTATGTACTTTATGATTCGAAAGGTGGCTATTTGATCGAGACAAAGTCTTTGAACGTGTGCCAGCTGGTACAAATGTATGCTATTTTTTATGATCACCCAAACGGGCAGAGCATGGGTGCATGGTTGTTTGATCAAAGTAATCCAGAGTGCTTGTCATGTCTCACCAAGCGCCGCTAACTATATGTGAAAACCATCAGAGCAGCCTTCGTCCTAAGCCTACGTACGCCCGGACGTGTGTTCTTAGGTGTTTCTTGTATTACATACTGTTCTGTTCTTTCTTACCCTGTTTCTCACCCTATTTTGTGCATCTCAGAGCCAATGTATCATTTGTAACAGAACTGGTGTTGACATGATTAACTAAAAAGATATCAATTAACCATGTAGCGATAGGGAAGACAATATTTTGGGGTTGTTGTTTTTATCTGGACATTAGAGAAACATGGTTTAATTCAATAGATGTGTATTCAGAAGTCGCAGTAACCAAAACTGTCAACATAGTAGATAAGGCCCGTAAGCTATTAAGGCAAACTTAATTGTGGGCTCCGCTAATTCATTTTGCCTATCATGAGATTTATCTTGCAGCTGGAATAGTTGGTGAATGTACTGTGTGTGTGTGTGTGTGTGTGTGTGTGTGTGTGTTATTGTGTGTTTTTGTATAATTGTGTGTTTGATTCTCAATCCCTTTGCCTATATTTATGGGCAGTGTTGCATATCCTTTTCATGTGGTTTTGTACTTAGGCTGCCTAGGGGCATTAAAAAAGTAGACAATGAATCTGAAGGTAAAATATTGTTGCCATTGTTGCCATGACATTTTGAGTTGTGCACATTTGTTGATGAAGGCCTACTGTAACAAATTGATCCACGGATCAATATGGCCGTCCTGACAAAGGAGAGAGGCTTTCTTAATCAGGCATTTGTCTCTGAGGTCATATTCTATTACTATAATATTGCCCTTCCTGTTCTCTCTTGACATTCTGTCCAAATCACATCCTGTTGCCATGCTCGGGCCATTTAGATATCTGCCTTCTCTTGTATCTGACACATCCTCTCTGTGATGGCGTTGGTGGCAGGTTACCAAGGAGCAGTGTGACGCCCCTATCTGGAGTCACGTAGCTAGAGTCATGTTGGTGCATCACTGGAAGATACTGAGCCAAAACAGCAGAACTGATCTGAAGGCACAAACTGTAAACCTAAATTGGGACATTCAGATTGAAGCAATAGCTTGTATTTATATACAGCGATTAGAAGCAGTGGTGATGCAAATGTTCAGCAGGGCTTTTACTGTCCCGTTATGACGTGGTATTATGACATAACACTGTTTTCAAGCAGGGACACATGGGGCAAATGATGTTACGCTAATATCTGATATAATGTTATTATCAAATAATAATATCAGTGAAGAACTGCTGCCGTGACCTTGACATTACCTCCAAGTGTATTTGCAGTTTGTCGCCACACAGGTGACTGACAGGAGAGACCACAGGTGTACAGAATGCTTTCAGAGTGGCGTTTAGTGAAACCTTCTTGATATTTCTGGATTGATTCAGCAGTGTCAGTTAGATTGGCACCTTGCAAGGGCCCATGTGATGGAATTCATATGTCTACTCCATATTAAGTTTCCGTGCTGCTTATTGACCTTTTCATCGAGCAGTTTCCCTCACTGATGTGAACTGGCCCCATCACAGAATCTGTCTCAGCCTATTACCTCACTGGTCTCCACTCTGCCTGACTTGACACTAATTTGTTGAATGAGAAAGAAGGAAATGGTTTTTAAGCTGTGTGCATTCGTTAGCATTAGAGTAATGCCACACAGTTACTAGCTAGCGAGCTATTCATTAAATGGGGGTGATCTCAGATGATTGTGCAATATTCATCCTGCTGTTTGTTTAAACAGCAGGATTCGCTGACAAGTGGTTTCCTTGGGGCACCTGCTGAGGCACAGCATGCCTCTTGCATGTACACGCACACGTGCACACACACACACAAAGGCACACTCTATATAAAGTATACAGTACGCAATAAAAACATCAGTGCCCCAGTTTGCTGTCTCCCAGCACACCGCCCATGCTGAAACAGTGACCAGTATTATTAATATTTGACAATGGAATATAATGAATACCTATTTTTCCAATGCTGAAATGCTCCATCTTCTTCTCTGCTCACCGTTTTAGCCAACTCAGTGCAAAACTGTACTTGATTAAATCCCATTAGCACAGCACTTTGCATCAAGGACCTTGATTAAAATGCAGAGATATGATTTTAGTATCTAATCTTACTCTAAAGCTCCAACTCAATTGCCCTGAGACTAAACAGCTAATTGAATTCTATGCCATTAGATATTGGAAGCAGATTTTTCGGCTGTGCGTATCTGGCAAATATACTGTAGAGATTGTGTATCGGTATGATTATCTTTGTTTTCTATTTTTTATTTTATATTTACAGAACACACACACTCCAAAATGTATTATTGTCAATAAGCATGGTATGGCTGGATGTCAATGTTTCACTCTTAATTAAAGAGGGAGGGTGTACCGTACTGTATGTGTTTATTTAACAGAGAGCTTATAAAATATGGGTTCCTGTAACACACACATTGGTGTGTGTATTGTCCTGCCATGTGCTTTGGATTATAATTAAAACACATTTGCTCAAAGTGCTTCCTCTCAAACAAGGGATTTCATGTTGATTGGAAACCACTAAAAGACTAATCTTGCTCAGGTAAAATGTATGCATAGGCTGCACTATGGCAATACCCTGTGTCCAAAACAAATCTGGTGCTCTCAGACTGAATAGTCAGACAACATGATAATTATAGTCACACAACAAGAAAAGTCCAAATAGTGAAAACATTTGACTAAATAATTCCTCTACATTAAATTGTCTTCTATTTAGTGTTGTGTGCTTTTATTTGTTAGAATGAAGAAGAACTATCTTACCACAGGGCTTGAGACTATATAGCATGTGGCCACTGGGTTGAGACATGCTGCTTTAAACGCTGCTATCTTTTTAATTAATGTCTGCCTTAGGGGTACTGCTTATACACAAATAGATAAAAACCTGCTGTGTACCAATGGGCAGCAAATGAAAATGCAAATACTGATCAAGGTAAAACATTCACTCTGCTGTTAAAATGAAAATCAATTTCAGCCAGTCCTCTTCAAATAATAAATATGGTGATGCTATGAATTATTTATATAAATGGATCTGAATTAATCTTGTTATTTTAAAAAAAAAGTTATATTTAAGTATTAGCACCAAAGTTTGTTCTGTAGTAGTTAGTCTATCGGGATTTGAGTGTTGCTTTTTAAAAGCCTGCTGAAGATTTTCAGATATTTCTCGTAAATATACCATGTACCAAACAGGCTATCAAGTCCATTACAATTTCATAGGTAGATTCTTGTGTATTAAGAAACATAAAGTATAATTCTACTAATATTATACAAAATTAAAAATAAAAGATTCTTTGAAGATATACCCTTGTGGGATGAATATTAAACCAAGCTGCGGCTGCGGGCATATAGTTACATTTGCCAGTGTTTCCCATTTTAAACATCTACACCCTATCAGCTAGAAGATAAAACTATGGAAGCTAGATTTCACTAAACAAATGAAAAGCATATATCTCTCTTACCACAGGCTAATAGACGAGACTTTAAATTGGTTGTGGCATGCAGAAGTGACTGAAGGGTGGAGTCCAGCTTGTTATATCAAAAGCATTAGTACACATAATTTCAAACACATTTTATTTGCCTCTCAGCAACTGGGAAAAAGAAACACAACATGAGCAATAATCTTTTGTCTGGCGTGAATGTGAACTAATGAGATGAATCAAGAATTCGCTTACTAGCCCAAAGCAAACTGTGTGTGTGTGTGTGTGCGTGTGCGTGTGCGTGTGTGGGGAAGAGGTAGGTTATGTGTTAAATACTAAAGGAACGTAATAGCAAAACCCTCTTTTTCCGAGTATGCTAGAAACTTAAAGACAACAGTCCAATTAGACAAGGAAAATACACAAAGACAACAATTTCTTAAAAAGAAAAAGTATATATAAACAAGGTTCTCGACATTTCTGCCTCACTGAACACTACATAACCAAAGCATACAAGGACAGGAACAATCACTATTAGTAATAGCTTTTTATTATGTCTTTTTATTATTATTTTTATTTTTATTTTTTTCAGATAAATCACAATGAACACAGCCTTTAGACAATAGCAGTTGAGATAATCCATACAAATGAATGTCTCTGGTCTTTTTACCAGTTGCCCATCGTAGCGTGAAGCACCATGACATTAGCATGGCCTTGGGGGTGATGGACACTGACAAAAATTAGGTGTTAACTAAACAAAATACTGTGTAACCTGTTGACTGTAGGTGTGTGAATCAGGGGCAATGTGTGTCTGTGCCTTTTGGAGCAGGACTTAGACAAGTTCAACAAAGTCTCTCTTCTAATCATTTGGTAAAATCAACTTGAGTGTCCAAAAATACCTCACCCCACAGATCTGGCTAATGCACCGATCAATCCCTCTCGTGTCCACAATGTGTAATTAGACAAGAATGAGAGGCCTTACATTATGCTTGATCCCCAACAACGTGTTGACCTCAGCATCGTCTGCTCCATTAGACAGCAAATAGCCTGAGAGAGAGCCATGGCTTTAAAGTATACCTTCCACCCCACTGGAGCTAGCTCATTTCCTGCCCACTGTTTTCCAGGACATGCACATGTAGTTCCAGGCCAGGGGAAACACCATTAGATGGGACGGCTCTTTCAAAGAGTCTAGTCCGGGACAGTGACTTCCACAATGTGAGTAGATGGCAGTGACCTCTGCAGTATAGCACATTTAATGCCACTCAATAACAGTTTAATAATGGGCCAATGCAAATAAAGATCAAATAAGGGGTTAGAGGAAGTAAAGCAAATCATTTGCTGAGCAATACATGCGTGCACACACAGTAAGATGAACCTAAGTATGACTACTGGTGTTGAAGTGTCTGATGTTAGTTTAAGTTCGCAGTGCTTTACCTGCAGGCCTCTTCTATTTATATGAAAGAGCATGTCGCTAAAGTTCACTGATGTGTGGGTGTGTGTGTGTGCGTGCACTGCTGCGTAAAGGTATTGTCTGGCTGCCAGACGTCTTGGGATTAGTATAAACACGTTGCTGCTTTCTGCACGGGAAGCGTCTGACACTTTTTTTTAAAAAGAGAGCTTTAAAAATCATTTCTGAATAAAAATAGGTGTTCCTTCCATTTCCTCTCAGCATCTGCATCTCCTAGGATCAGAGCAAAGGTACCACCAAACCCAAATAGCGAGCGGTAAATACAGACAAAAAGCTGAACACGGGGAAAACAGGCGAGGAAGAAGCAACATATAAATGGAAAAGGAAACGGAAAGAGACAGCAAAATGGCAGCTCACATCCAAGATGTGTCTTTATAACACACCTGTGTCTCGGCACGTCATTTAGCTAGCTCATCACCCTAGGCAGAAAGACAAAGTAAATAATGCTATAATAATAAGTGTGAATCCTAATAGTCTCCTGTCTTCATAATACTAGCCAGGAGACAAGGAGATATAGAGTCCAAGGACCAGGGCCTACAACATGGAGTGTTTGCATACTCTTGTCGTATGTTGTGCAGATTAAGGAAAAGATGACAAAAATGGAAAACAGAATCAGAATATTAAAGGATATTATACTGAAAAATAGCTAACCCATTATTAAAAAGATATTGGAGTGTAAAAGTCACTAGTTCAGTTATTTACACACAAACATTTGTGGTTATTGTCACAAAATACAACTTATAACAGCCTGCTGTTCTGTGTCTTATTGTAACTAAAAATTAGAAAAAGCAAACCCCTCCAGCTATTGTTTCAGAGAGTGGCCGAAATCTGCCAAGATTTTTTAAATTTTTTATAAATATTTGTATAATATTCTTTTATTTTAAGAAAGCCTGAATGTTAGGAGATCTGGCTGATATAACCATGTACTTACTGTACATATCAAATACATTAGAGCCAAAGGAACTTCAGAAAGAGTTTTAGATGTCAAGTTTCTCTGGAAAGTATGGTCATTTTTTTGACATGTTTAGTGAGGGAGTAGGTACATACATGAACACAAACCGCTGAAAAAAGAACCTCTTTTGGTCCTTTATAGAAAATGCACATTCTGGCGGACCAGGGCTTCAAATGCAGTCACAAGCTCCACAGATACAACAAGCTCTCCGCAGAGACAGTAAGGCAGTTATATGATCACCAAGGAAACCACTCCACCTTCCATATGGCAGATTTCATTTTGGGAAAGAAAGTCGATATTGGACGAACACAAATGACTAGTTATTGTTAAAGAAAAAAATAGCTGCCCAGTAAAAATCTGCTCAGTAGAAAATACTCAAACTCGTCTTGTGGTTGTTGCTTTTCTTTTTTGTTTGTTTGAATTTAATTCTAAATCAGCTGGCTCATTAAGCTTTAAACAGTTAATGGATTTGATCCTATGGATCTCAAGGTAGAAAGAGGCGACATCTCAAAACCACTGAAGCCAGCCTGCAAAGATGCAGAATAGAGGGAGAAAACACCAACAGAAACCCAAACTAACGCAAACTCACAGAGTTCGACAGCTACTAAGGCAACTTTTGCCAAATACAATATAAGCCCATGTATATTGCAACACAACTATATATTAATTTAATAAAATACACAATATAGCTTTTGTACACATAACAATTTGGCTCAAATGCACAGAAATTGCAGTAAAATCAATAAAAATATGTCAATTTTTTTGATGTAAACACATTTAAATTGAATACATTTACACATTTAATGATATTATGTATAGTGATCATGTGAAGGGACATTTTTATGTTTATTTATATTTTTGGGCATTCTTTGTAACAATGGCAGTGTCCTTTGCAATATTGAATAAATACCCCAGTCTTATCCTTAATTCCAGGACACTTAATCCGCAAATTCCATAGCTCTTATTTTTTCTTAAAAAAAAAAAAAAAGAAAAAAAAAAGTATAAATATTTTTGTCTGGACTCTATACATTATTTCATACATATATTCATCTATATAATCATATAGATATATCTTTTCACAGTTAAGAAAAAATGTCCCTTTTTATACAAGATTGTGATTGCCGTAAGGCATAGACATGAAGTTCACTGTACACAACGGACTGAAAGCTGATGATATACATGTATAAGACGGATACACAGATGGCCAATTGTTGCATGTAAATGTCTATGTGTGTTTGTATTTAAACACGCTTGCGTGTTTGAGTGCTCAAGACTAAAGTACGTGTTGTCTTGCTTGTGTGTACAGTACGTGTGCACGTATTTGCGTGCGCAGTATAGTGCACGTGTGTGAAATGGAGTGTACCACTACACCAGTCAGGAAAGGACATGGATGTTTAAATAGAGGGACGAGAGAGACACATCTTAACACGTGGCTATAAATGGCAGGTGAAACATGGTTTATACCGTTCATAATCCTCCATCGGTAGAACACTTCGGCTCTCAGTCAGTCTAACCCAGATCCACGCTGCACTGAACAACCAACCACTTCACCTGCAGATACAGGACTTTTAACACATTAAACACAGATATTACAAAGTCTGAAAAGATAAGGTTGATTTGTGTAGTTAAGTCTTTGCCTGTCCCAATTAGGCCGGACATTTTTTTCTATTTTCCTGCATCGATTGTCATGTTTGACTCTTAATAGTCCTTGTCCTTCAAGTCCAGTGGCAATCAAGCGTAAATGAAATCCACCTACACACACTTGAATATGTAGGCTTTCACAAAAGACCATGAACAACACACTTATGAGCTGGTGGGCACTTAGATATAAGCTTGTGAGGTGCCAGAAGCCATTAGCTTCTGTCATTTGCTTAGAGGTCCAAAACAGAAGTCAGAAGTATTCACATGTCCATATGTAGTCAGTGAGTTTCTTCTGGTTGGTGGTGGATAGACACCAAAAAAGGTGTCAAAGGACTGATGCTGTCAATCACAATTATCCTTTCAACTGAGTTATTCTTTTTTTTCTTCAAACAAATACACTCAATAATAGAAGCTGTTACTATTAGAAGAGGTTTAGGTTTATTTGTTTTGGTTGAGAGAGTTTTGGAACAGCATTCTATTGCTCCCTCCGTTGCCCTACTTCCTGCCGCCGGAGCGCTAGCACGCTAGCGCACTAACGCGCTATGCTAACACGCTAGCGCGCTATGCTGACACGCCAACGTCACTTCCTGAGCGTGCCGGTGGCTTCGCTCCCTCTGCAGTCCTGCAGCAGCTTGTCGATGTCTCTCACCACCTGGTCGGCATCCAGGCCGTCGCGACCCGCCTCGGCCTCCGCCGGCTCCGTGTCTGTGGAAGCCGCCGCCGCTACGCCCTGGCTGATCCGGGAGCGCGCCTCAGCCAGCACCTTGGCCACAGGGTCCGTGGGCGGCAGGGCCGGATAGCCCCCCTGCTCCCTGCTCTGCTTGGTAGGCGACAGGCACTGTCCGTCGGGGGGGCCGTAGTGCCCAGAGCAGGTGGCCGGCGGAGGCTTGCCTTCGGCGCCGTCGGCGGGGCTCTTGACGGAGCACGGCGAGCTGGTGGAGCATCCTTTGGACGGGCTGCCGGACGCGGAGGGCACCTCCTGGAGCAGGGGGCTCAGGGCTCGCTTGGCCTTCAGGTAGGGCTTGACGTTGGCCACCAGGATGGTGTGGTCGCGCCGGTCCTTGCCAAACGTGCAGAAGGTCTTCTTACCATTGGGCGTGACGGACTCGTACGTCTCTGTCTCCGGCATGGCCTCCATCCCCGCGGGCACAAACAGATTGGTGCGGTAGTCCACGCCTTCCGCCTGGTTCCCGGCCGGGAACTGGGGCATCCAGCAACGGTCCGAATGGCCCAGTACTCGGCACTCCTCCGTACAATTCACACAGTCTTCATCTAGGGGGAGGGAGAGGACCGTAAAAGTCACTTCTATATATATATAGGATAGAATTACAGCACACAAGGAAGAAGCAGCTTTATAAAAAAAGTTATTATGAAGGAGTGATTGCACAAAAGAATGGAGACCCAGCAGAGCTTAACCTAATGACACGAATGAACACACACACACACACACACACACACACACGCACACACACACACACACACACACACACAGACACCTTTCCAGGAGAAAACGGAACACCCGCTGAGTGGATATGCATTTTCCAAAGCTCTGATCAAGGGGGTGGCAGAGTATACAGACGGGACGGAGAGAAAAACAACAACAGTTGAGGTTTGGCAAAGGCACCGCACCGTTATCATAAATTCATGTCAGTGAGCTTTGAAACCTTCCCTAGACACACAGAGACAGAGCCAAATGGCTTGTGTGTGTGTGTGTGTGTGTGTGTGTGTGTTCCTTTCTTTCATCTCTATTCAGAAGGATGCACACTCCGACTGATTATGGGTGTTCATGCCTGTGTCAAACGCATCCAGAACTCTGCAGTAAAAAAAAAAGAGTAATTCTCCACTTGGACAGGCGGTGGAAAACAGGGGGAAAAAGAGAGAAAGAAAAAGAGACAGAGAGAGAGAGAGAAAGGGAGAGAGAGGGAGGGAGGGAGGGAGGGAGAGTTGAGCATCTGTTGTCCTACAATTGACATTTTTCTGTTAGCCAGAAATAAAACCATGTCGGCAAATACACAGTTCAAGATTGGATGGTTTGTATTTGTTACGTGTGTGCGATGCGTTGCTCAGGGTTTGGCTGTGCAGTGTTGTAAACAAATCAGAAAGTGTAGGACAAAGTTTCACATTTCATTTCACACGTCTAACTCTAGCAGGTGTCTGTGTGTCACTCTCGACCTATCTGCATGAGGGCATGATCTGTTAACTGAGAGGTTGTGGGTTCAGTCCCCAATCCCTAAAAATGTACCGTAAAAGCATTTGACCTATTTTGTTATTATGTGTAATACGGTACATATTATATGGTACATACTGTATGTACTATATCAACTCCTAATACAGCAGTTTGTAATGTTTCTCATACCAATTACGCAGCAAATGAGTTTGCTCAAGTCTTTAAGGACAAAAGAGATTGCTGCATGCAACCCTATTTTTAGGACACAACGGGCATTAGTTACGCCTATTCAGTGCCATTGAGTTTCTGTCTAATTTGTTACACACCATTTAACAATGTACTACATTTTTCCTGCATCTGCAAAAAGGTTACATAATAGAGGTTTGGAAAACAAATATAGAAACTGTTTACTCTATTGGTTTAAAGAACAATATTGAACACCTCCAAATGAGCATTTGAGAACCCAAATGGTATTGCCACTATTTATCTCAGCAGAGAGCGTTAAAAGAAAAACATGCTTTTAGTCTATGTATCTGTCCAAAGCCACCTAAGTCCATTATGTGGTGTATGGACCTTTACAGCCCGGTGAGACCCTAGCCTGTAAGTGTTGTTTTAAAGACCGCTACTGGAGTGTAATGCAATGTTTTGGGTTGATGTGAATGACCGGGCTGAGTGGATGTGCTTGAATGCAGTTGGCTGGGTTGTCTTTGCTGTGTTGCAGGTCAGCAGCCTAGATTCCTGGGAGACCGCTCTCCTAAGCCGTAGGGATGAGCTTAACACTTCACAAATGTTTGAAGAAGGCCAAACAGCGCTGCCAAAGAGAGCCTGACATTTCCTATGTCGAGGCAGTCATCTGGAGAGGAAATAGAGGGAGCGGCAACGCAGGGGCCAGCCTACTATGAGATGGAGTAAATTGAAACAGTGTCGGAGTGAGGGGAGATGTCAGTACACACCCACACGATGGAAGTACTGTATCTGTGCTGTGTTTGTGCAAGACTGATTTGAAATTTGAAGGGAAAATATAACGCCGTCAAGGCACAAAGATCGATGTTTTGGTCAAAACCTTGTACATAAATAATACAAATGCAAATACACTTTCCCACCAGAACTCTGTATTACTATAATCCATCACCCAGCAACCAAGTGTATAGCGTACATTACGCATACAGCCAAGTGTACATGACTAGACAATAGCTGCCTTTCACACAGCCAGCTTGCGTGCATTCCAGACACAGTATTTGCTTGGACCCAGTAATGTCCATGCTAAGAGGTTATTGTCCATTCACTGGGCGCATATTAAGTCATAAATAATCCATGCGGACATATTTCCCTGCATTTAGTCAGAGGAAACCACTGATAGATTATTCATGTCGAAGCGGCATGGTCAACCTTGAGGCGTTCTCCTCATATCTATGGCTACCAGTATGACATATGAGAGCAGCGGTAGCATTCGTCTATCTCCTCTTCTCTTTGTCGCTCGCCTGTTGTTCCCCGCCCGACCTTAGGATCGGCTGCCCATGGGGGCCAAGGACACGTTTGCCTATACAAGATCGCGCCGATGGATTGTGCATGCATGGTGGAGTGGTTTGTTGTACTGTACCTGGCACGACAGAAACCTGAGATTGTTTGTACAGTATAGCGTTGCTAGGAGAGTGGGGTAATAATGTGTCAATTAAGTGACTTCTGATCATGCCCTATAGTCCAGACCACTGATTATGTTAATACATAGTATATGTTGCCTTTTTCTTTATTTTCTCTTTTGCATTTCTTTGCATATACATATCTATAAATACATATGTTATAATATTTATACACATTGAACCTGATATTGCATGTCTTAAAATGACAAAGCTCTCAGACTAGACAACTGTAAAAGACTCCGCATGATCTCACCCTGCTTGACTTTTAACAGAATGTTGGCAAATGTAAGATGCAGGTGAGAGTGCTTCTATATGCAGCAGGCATTAGAAGCATTGCAGTTTATATTGCTCAATGTAAACCAAGACCATAACATCAACACCAGAGTGGGAGAGAGGCTGGATTGAGCTCTGTTTAAAAGGCAGGTGTCAGATGAACTCTGATTGAATTACCCAGTCAGGAAGCAGGCACAGCTATTTGTGACTGTACCGACTACTGTTGATGCTTGCCCTGAATCCCTGATTGAAATCAGATATCTTTTCCACTCCTATTGTCGAGTTTAAAAAAAGACACACTATAGCCTTTACATATTATTTAATTAGACCTATGCACTAGACCTATTGCAGTTCTTAAGTATACTCCAGGTATCTTAAAATCCCTAGCTAGTACCTACAGTACGTTACATGACTAAGTGCCTTGCCCAAGAGTGTACTGGTAATTGTGTTTTGTTCTGCTTATATGGCTCACATACAGTACAACAGATACATATCGTATTTTGGAATATTTCAAATCAGTATGATCTTTAGAGGTTTGGAGTGATCCAGTCACATGCAGTCACATCTGATGTGATTACTCCATTCACAAGTTTTGCCATTTCCCAACTGGCCGTTAGACACGAAGAGAGCCGTTGGGGCATTATTGACAATTATGGGTTTTTATCAGAAAGCATCATACAGTAACACATATGAAAGAAACCAATAATGCAGTTATGTTTGTTATTGTCTTAAATATAGGTTGTAAATAACCTGAAAATATACATTTCTACATGCTTATATTATACTTTATGGTTGACGGCATTTCACTTCACCTCTTTAATAAAACAATTTAAATAATATTATTATGTGTAATCATATTATCTGTACACAATGACTAAATGCATACAAATCCACTTTGTTCTTGGTTACACAAAACACTAACGAGTTGTCAGTTTAAAGACTGTTTTTATAAATAGTTTTACTCACCATACAGTCTTTTGTCATATTATGTCAACACTGTTCTTGCACTGTCAGTCACGTTCAAATATAAGCTAACCAGAGGTTGGGCTTTGTAATGGCATACAGTAAACCCAGAACAAAAAAATAAAAGAATAAAATAAATAAATAAAAGCTATTCACAAAGTAGATTTGTTCCAACCAGTTTACTGTATACAACAATATGGCTGGAACCTTATGGAAAAAGTGCACTTTCCAACAACTGCGCCTACACTGTTGACCAGTATTTCAATACGGTGTGATTGTGACTGCAGCATTTAATGTATGTATCTGTAATTAGTAGCTAAGTGTGCTTCTTTTTGCAGGCAGGGATTTAACATGATCGAAAAACTCTTGCTAGGACTGCAGGGATCTATGAAGCCAACCCATAAAACCCAGTCTTTTATTGTAATGTCCTATTCCAACCTAACATTTGAATACATTGACAAATACTGTACTGTATAGTGCAAACTTGCTGGAAAATGCAGAGACGAGGTAAATATACACACAAACACATGCGGTTACAGGCATTCATGCATGGGCTTTAACCGGTGCACGCTCGCTCACTCTCACACACACACACACACACACACACACACACACACACACACACACACACACACACACACACACGCGTGCACACATGCACAAGCGCACACACACACGCGCACACACAAACACAAATTCACACACACTGTCTAGCCTACTTTAAAATGTCAAGGTGGAATGAAGGTGCACTGCGCAACAACCCAAAGGAACAGGGAACAAAACAATAAATTGTGATAATAGTAAAATACACTTAAAGGGGACCTTGACCTAATTTCTACATCTTGTTGTTTCACTGTAACTTTAGTACTGTAAAAACATTCAAGCAAATGATTGCATTTGTCACTATGCAAGCACATCTCATGTACATGAATCATAAACTGAAAAATGGACCAGGAAGTGAATTATGACTCAAGCTTTCATCAAAACTAAACTAAACATCATGTAATATGATGATTTTAAGGTTACAACCCTTAATAACAGAATGAGTTGGCCCTGATTGTTTATTTTACAGTATAAATTATGGAGTCTTTATATGAGACCTCTAAATTGAATGATCAACCACAGTTGTGAAAAATAAGAAACTGAGGTTCAGATCCATATGGGCTAGAATTAGCCTTTAAGCCTCACTGATATCTAAAACAAACAATGTTGAGCTTGCAATCTTCACCAAAAAGCCACATCAATTAGCATCACCATTTCCTTAACAAACAGAGGAGAATGGAATTCTACCCATCAGAGCCCGTTCAACGCAGCGTGATTGAAATAATTCTGCTGAGCCGATAGAGCCCCTGGCCTTTCATTAAAATGAACACGATGTCCTCTGTTTTTCCTCCAAAAAAACAAAAAACTTAACAAAAACAAAAAAGAACTTAAGAAACATTTGCATTTGATTAATGAAGGTATTGGTCTCTGACATCACACACAGGCAGACCAATAGGAAGGCACATGGTAACAGAAGGTCACAATTTCTACAGAGGTACGGAGGTGGACATGATGTGTGTCAGTGAGCTTCCTTTGTGTATGTGAGCTTCCTGTGTGTATGTGAGCTTCCTGTGTGTATGTGAGCTTCCTGTGTGTATGTGAGCTTCCTGTGTGCATGTGAGCTTCCTGTGTGTCTGTGAGCTTCCTGTGTGTACGTGAGCTTCCTGTGTGTCTGTGAGCTACCTGTGTGCATGTGAGCTTCCTGTGTGTATGTGAGCTTCCTGTGTGTCTGTGAGCTTCCTGTGTGTATGTGAGCTACCTGTGTGCATGTGAGCTTCCTGTGTGTACGTGAGATACCTGTGTGCATGTGAGCTTCCTGTGTGCATGTACTGTATGCTTCCTGTGTGTCAGTGAGCTTCCTGTGTCCAGGGTGCTTGGTTAGGTGTGCGAGCGTGCAAGGATGCATGCGTGTGCATGTGTGTGTGCATGTGTGTGTGTGTGTGTGTGTAAGTGTCATAAAGCACTGTGTGATTTCCCTAAACACCCGTCCTCCTCACGGAGCCTGGACCCCTGGCTCTACATGGTCATCCCTGCTAGCTTTATTACTCAGCCCTGTGATTAATGTCCCTGTGTCACACACACACACACACAGCACTGCAGTAGTGTGTGTGCGTGGCCACTGCCAGAGCGACTGAAGGAGAGTGTCTGTTTATACATTTAGTTATTTATTTCCAAATTTCGAAGGCTGGCAACACGCTGTAGCAAAAGCTAGAATGCGTCACTGCGGCGGTTGGCTCTTTGCTAACGTGCACACACACCTGTGTACTGACTACAGTACATGTCCTTAGAAGGCCCAGAGGTATGGCAGTGGCAGCTTATCTGTGAAGGTGTGTGTGTGTGTGTGTGTGTTGTGCTAGAAGTCCCCCAGCCTTCCATGGGGTGGACAGGAGGAACGGCAGCTGATGAATCTTGCCGAGCATCTGTGACAGACCAGGGCTGCACCTGTTAACCTGAGGGGGGCTCATTGTGTGTGTGTGTGTGTGTGTCACATGGGGGGGTGGGGGACTTTTGTTCACATAATCCTCTCACCTACTGCTATATCCAGCCAAGCTGATCCATGTACCCCCCTGAGCTCTCTCTCCCAATCAGAGTGACTAAATATTTGAACTGCACGGGCCAGAAAGCCTCTCCGTTGACTGAGCCTAATGTTTAGTAAATATATGTTGGCGTCTCGGGTCGCCAGGCTGCCAAACAGTCTGTCAACCGAGTTCTGAGAAAACAAGTCTGAATTTCAAGGCTCGACTCTCAATGAACACTTTTGTTTGGAAACATACGGAGCGATGCCGTGCTGATCTGTCGCGGGGCCTAAGTGGTATTCACAGTTCACATAGTTGTTAATGCCATCACTGTTTCCCATCCCTGCAAAATGGCTCTCAGCCTACCAAGAGAATGCCTGTGTGTTTTGAAAAGGAGAGCTGGATTTCAACTCTCAGCCCTTAGTTTACATGTGTTGCGTTAGTGCAAATTAAAACGGGCATGTCTGTGAACTGCATCAAAAGTCAGGCGCCCATGTCCACAGGGGTATGTGCCTTGACGTGTTGACTAACCCACTGGCCCACGACGGATGTCTGGAAATGAGATGCTTCCTTCCCAGCTCATGGCGCTGGCCCTCGGTTGCTGTCATATGTACATCTACGTGTGAAATTCTATTAATTCGTAATTAATAAACAGTCCCGAAGCAATCAACACATACAGTACTAACAAAAATGACATTAGCTATATTCATATTTTTTATATTTCCAAATCGTACACATGCATTTATTGTGACGATGTCGCTTTAGTACGGATAATGCCAAACTCACTTGAGATTGAAGAGAAGCAATTATAATAATGGTTTCATTTGCAGGATTACAGTTATACAGGTACATTTCTGACTTCCTACATTCAGTTTGAATGAAAATCAAACCACATTTTCCACGGTGGACTGACCATTTACACATAACACAGCAGCCTTGGATACCGCACAACCAGTTTGCAGCTGCATGGCGTGTACTAAATGTATTATAAGTGGAGTCAGCTATTCCGGAGAAAGGTGGTTGATATTTCAACTCAAAACAATCACAAAACAAAAACACCTCTCCCTTCAATGCCACAGGGCAGTGTTTCCCGACCTTGGTCCCGGAGGCCCTGCCCTGCCACTCAAGTGAGACAGGTGTGTTTGAGCAGGGATACTTTACATCAGTGGTCCCCAATCCTGGTCCTAGAGGGCCACTTTCCTGCATGTTCTAGATGTTGGACCAGGATTGGGGAACCCTGCTTTACATCTAAAACATGCAGAGCAGGAGCCATAGGGTGCTCCCTCAGAATCTCCGCAACCCAAAATTGAACACATAGTCATTGCCAGGGCTCGGATAGTGTTGTGTGGTGCAGTCTGCACAACTTTGTATATGTTCCCCGAGGGCTGTGTTAAAACACAGAGATTTCTTTTCAACACGCACAAAGAACGGTCAACTAGTGGACTGTGAGTATATCCGCTCACAGTCCGCTGAATTTTACAAAAAGTATATTAGTTTACAATTGCTGACTACATCTTTAAAGCAATACTTCATTTTCCATTCTGTGAGAATAAAATACAGTTTATTTTTTCTAATTAAACAACACAACAATCAGTACACAGAAGTAGAGAATAAGAGCAGTCCTGAAGGTTGACCCTTGCAAGCCTCTGGGCTATTGCATGTGCACAACTATCACAACTAACTATTTCCTGCTGTTTACGCAGCAGCTCCTTTCACGGAAAAGACCCTTTACCCTTTGTCCACATCACAATTACATTTCATATGTTTTCTATCCCATAATAACCAAATTCACTTATGTAGAAACTGCATAGGTCAGGTAGCCAATAATAAAAAGCTGACTAAAATACAGTACTTGCATGTTGCATTGTTTAATGCAGCCTTAATATTTAACACATCCAAATATATTTAATTAAGTCTGCTATACAGTAGGTACTTTAGGATTTGAGAGTTGCAATGAAGTCTTTTGAAAATCAAAACTTCAAAGCCTCCCCATTCTAATCTACTCCCTTCCTATGGAGCTTGGAGCTTGTTGGTCTGCCTTTGCAACATGCCACTGACAAACCTGTGTGCAAACTCATGTGATTGACAGACAAAGTAGATTTGCTGATTTTCAATCAGTGAAAAGAGACCCTGATTAGTCAGAATTCTTTTGGGCACAGTCAATCTAAATGGACAGAGGCAGGGGCTATCAACCAGAGCATATTTTCTCACAGAGCATTTCACTCACTACTGATGGATATCTATGGCATTTCTAAAATATTACACTAAATTGTATTTTTACTGAAGTTCAGTGTGCCATTTGCTTTCAGTGAAGTTTAAAAAAAAAGTGACTATTGGAGAGAAAAAAATGGTAGAGCACTAGAATCAATAAAGGTCAATGGAGGTAAAAATAATCACGTTCTTCGAACAAGGAAATATTTCATACACATCAGCATGTGATCTTCTTCTACGGTACAGAAAATTAACTTCTATGGTACGGAAAATGAAGATCTGGGGGTTTAACCAAACTCTGCTTGTACTTTTTAGTCACTTAAAGGAACAATCAGACATTGTATACAGGTACACGAAAGACGTGGTTGTTTGAAATATCATGGAGGCACTAGGAGGATTGAGCTGTGGGCGAGCCAGATTAAATGCACGTGCTTTGGGACGCTGCGGTCCCAAGATGAGTTTACAGGTGCGTGAGGGGTTGCTCACATTGTCATGTTTGAAACCACAACAGCGTTGTTTCTCTACCGGCCTCAAAATAATCTACGATTGCCCTTTTGCAGTGATAAATCAGTTGAATTATACATGTATGCATCAACCGCAGCAGGTGGTGTTGTATGGCTGTGTTTGTAGTGGTAGAGATAGGTTTCATCTCTGTGCTGTGGGTGGCTTAGCATACACCTCTCCACTTTGTAATAGCTTTTATCACAGTGGGAGGCTGGAGAATACCAATGCAGAGCGGATACATTTGGTGACAGCGGTAGGGAACCCAGTGTGTGACAAAGCTAAGACTCAGGACAAATGTGTCTGGATCGCACACATCCACTGTTCTCTCACAAAGTGTGGGCTGCTCTGTCAGCTAATGCTGGCTAAGTTGTTCAACGCAGTGCCCTGAGGGGAGAGTATTTATGGAGGGGAAAAAATGGATGAAAGCCAAGAGGAGAATAAATGGGAAAATATGATCATGCCCAAACAAAAGCAAACACACAATGCCTAATCAATGATGAGGAAGCAGAAATATCCCTTTTGATTGTGACACTTCGCAGCAACTGTATGCAGTCTCGTAACTAAGGGTTAAACAGCGGTTCTCAAATATATTGACTGGTGGCCCTCATAGAAAAGTGCATGCAATGAACAACTTTTAATACCACAAACCAGTATAAACAACCATGAACAATATGGATGTACATTTTTAAGTACAACAACAATAATACATGAGGTTAAAAACATTCAAATTTACACTACAAAGTGACAAGCAACAATAACTACATATTCTGGGTGTGATGGCGTGCATGTGAGGTCAGATAAGAGTAGGGAATACAAATAACATTCCTACTGTACTTATCCGTGAGAAACGACAAGCTGGCATGTGCTTATGTCAGTTACACGAGTGTGACATTCACACCTAAAAGGGTTTCAGTAGCTGGTTTGTGCGGGTCAACCTTGAGACAAAGGTGTGAATAAAAGGGAAAACAAACTCTCACCATCTAGTCACATATAGAGTAGGGGAAAAAGACAAAAAGTCAACAAACAGGTTTTCACCAGCTACAAACAGCCATGGGAAACTATCCAAGGTACACAATAAAAGAAAAAGAAAAAACGCTGAGAACAGCTAAACTAACGTTTATCTGTAACCACGTCTGTGAAGTGTGACAACAATGCTGCCGGTGGTCAATAACCTATTCATCCAACATTAAAATTGCTTCGTTCAGCTGCTTTCTTAGTTGGAAATTTGACTTTAAATGAGAAACAGAGGCAATAGTGGAAATATATATATTTGAATTGCGCGTTCAGCAGCTTGCGGCACTCCGACAAATACAGAAAGCACAGGCTAGACAAACAACAGCGTGCTTCTATCAGGAAGGGTGGTAAAAAGTAGTAAGTCTCTTTCCCCAACCTGTGACTAAATACACTGTATAATTCACATCTCCTCTGGCTACAGCTTTTGTTCCCTAAGTGTTTTAATAGCAGAGCTATTGCAGTGCAGCTCCCATGGGCAAACTGTACTGTAGAACAGAGCGAGTAATCTCAAAACCACGTCTGCCTTGACACTAGGAAACACAGCCAAGGTCACTATAACATACCGTACCTAAAGCTACAGAGGAAATGGTTTTCATGAGGTAACATAAAACTACTTTAAACATGTAAAAAAGATATATGAAAATCTTAATCAAAGTTACAAAACAAGACTCAATTAACATTGTTGGTTAACATGGTAACCGCCAGCATACAGTATTGAATATGCAATGGAGAATTTAATATGTTGAATAGAATATCTTGTTTTGCACTTTCAAATGAAATCTGCAGCTCATTTGAATATATATATATTTTAAACAATATTTAACACTATCTTTCTTTTTATGTACAGTAGATGCGTCTGTATTTTAGTCTAAATCATCACTTTGTATTTCTTTCCATTAATGGAAAAGCACGTCTACAGCATATACCGTATAAAAGACAGAAACCAGTCTCAGTTCACATTATGTTTTTACAAATTCAAAAAGAGCTTCATGTCAGCAAAGCATAATGTGTGTATGAAAATACATGCAAGTAGCCAATATACTGTTGTGTACGTCTATTGTAGATGTACCACTCAGAAGAAACCTTGTTGCGTGTGCTATGGTGCACAGTAATGTGTAGTGCTGTGTCAGGTAGATGCACAGGTGAAGGTTCTTTCCATCCACCTGAGGAGACGTGGAGGGTGTTGCAAAGAGCAGACCAGACGTATTAGAAGACAAGGCGAGAAGCGTAGCGAATCGGTGGCTAATCCCGCGTCTCCTCTAAGCCTGTGTAATTAGGACACGGGGGATCGTACCGTGACAGGGGAGGCTTCCATACCGCCTCTCCTCTTGCTGCCTTTTGTTTATTTCTTCCCTCTTTATGTCAGATTGTCATCTAAATTTAGCGCGTGTGTGCATTTGCGCATGTGTGCCTCCCCTTTAGTCTGAGAGGCTCTCCGCATGTTCACTCATTACCAACGTAAATAGACCCTGCATGCTCACACCCTTGTCATGCATCTGTTCATTTGGGTGTGCTTGTTTTAGTTAACGGGTGACCCTTTTAAAATATGTTTCTACACATGCTTCTGCAGATGGGAATCGAAGAGGCTCAGTTATACCAACATAATATGTACACACACACACACACGGAGGTCTGAAAGGCATAGATACATTCTATGGCCAATTAATGGACCACTATAATCTACTTCCTCCCTCCACTAGACACCATGAATGCTGCCTTGGCCAGTTAAAACAGAACGAAAAAGAGAAAGGACTGTGCAAAGCAAGATACTGGAACACAGGTAAATGAAAGGTGGGATTGGGGAAAACAAAGCCTAAGAATCTCTGACTCACAGGCTAATTACTAAAATCCCATTTCTCCACAGAAAAAACAGACTTGTAAACATGAAGGGAATGAAGGAAAACCTTTTGTTGCCAATTCAGAGAAGGTCATTGTCCACAACAACAAACTCAATACGAAAATGTATTTGAAAAAGAGTTTCCCTCACTTTTGAGATGGCTGCAAAGCTCTGTTCCTTATAATGGACTCACAAAACACACATTTACAGTTGCCAAGTCAAGGCTTGGTCATGACAATCAATTGAATAAAACGATCCACCAGACTCCCTCCAATCTTGTCACATGGACTGAATGTAATCACTCTTTTTCCTCAGATCTGTCACTCTCATTCCCACAATTGGATTTGTAGGCGGCCGCGTGTCATTGCTTTGTGCGAGGAATCATTCCCTTGTGTGCTGGTTTATAAGGATTACAAAACGGACTTCTGATGTTGTGTCATCAGAACTATGACCAGAACCTTCACTGGGATGTGACAAGACACACAGACAGACAGACAGACATACAAGTATAGCCATTACTGTTGATTTAGTGTGTTATGGTGTCTTTGACCATTTTCATATAGAATGAAGCAGACATGTTAGCCCCAGAAGAGAAAATGGCTATCCATCCTTACACAATGACTCTGAACAATCTCCTTGGCAACAGAATATGTTATGTATTTTAAGGAAGGGAAATAACAAGTGCCCCGTGGTTCCGCTGCGTGTACGGTGCACAGTCATCATAATAAAGTGGCAGATCTTGACAGCAATGCCACTCCACTAACATTTACAATACCTGAGCTATCATATTTTGTAGACTGAAAACTGCCGCCATTACGTTCAGCCTTACCATAGCTAAGGCATGGGCTATGTACCGTATAATTGCAATAAATAACAGCGATGACAAATATCAAAATCTAAAAAATATCATCCAATATCTTCCAAAATTACATTTGGAATAGAAAGCTTGTTAACAAATTGCCTGAATTCTTATATGGGTGGGACACCAAGCCAGGGAACTGAGCCAGAACCTGCCAATTACTTGGTGTAATACAAACGGCAAAAGTGAAAAATGATTGTGAAAACATGCTTCTGAATTTGCTGCTTGCTATATGATGAATCTACTTATGGAGGCAATGTAAGCAATGAAAAAATAGTACACTTTAGCATGTAGGCATTTGATCAATTGTCTCAATGAACAGCAGTGTAGCTCCCCTAAGGATATTGGCTGGCGTTGAACACAGCCTAAGTGGGGAGGTGGAGAGAGGTACGTTGGGTCGATGGTGTTGGCTTTCTCAGCCCCGGGGCCTAACACATTTACAGAGCTAACTGACACACTTTGGATGTATTAGCCACAGTGAGCTAGCCAACCTCACCAGTATTTCTAGTGCACTTCCTACACTCTCTGCTGTCTGTCAGTGCTATCCCTGCTCTCATGCTAGACTGAGGGAATATGCCTTGAGTTTCAGCACATTGCTTTAGCATTGACGTTTCCTCATGCTCCAGCCCAAGAGGTGTTTGCTGTCTAGACACTGATTGCTTGTGTACTCTGTGTGTAGATAAATACACAGGCGCTCGCAAACACTCTCACTCATCTATTCATAAGTATGATTGGATTAAAGTAAACTCTTTGATGGAAATGTAATAAGAATCTATTAGTCTGCCCATACAGTGGGAAAATATGTTCAAATAGAAATGCCTTTTCCATCTCTCTATCTAATTTATACTTTCTTTGCCTCTCAATCTGTTTCACTCTGGAGACCGGTGTGTTATGGTTTCAGTTCAGGCCACTGCAATGAAAACACAAATAAATGAAAATAATATCTGGCAGTAAATTCCATCTCATAGAGAATGGCTGTAGCGAATTGCCATAGTTCATACTCTAACATACAGTATGCATTGAAAGCAGAGGGTGATGAAAGCAACCCCCCTCAATCTGTGTCATGCGGTGATTTAAGATCAGGGTCACAGATTAGAAATCTTACACGCAATAAGGATGGGATTATATGTGCTCAGATGTATAAAATTACAGATCACAGAAGCAGAGAAGGCACACCTGAAACTGTAAACAAACTCCAAAGGCAGCCGCGTGGACAACAGCACTTCCGCCACGCAGAGGTGAAAAACAAAACAAGGTACTTTTGACAATCGAGGAGCGGCAGCAAATATTGCGATGGCAGCAGCCTATATTCCAGGGAGAGATTCGGCGCAGATCAAAGGCTGCCTCCGCAGTAAGTCTGTTAGGGTTGGGATTAATGCAGTCCAGGGGGGTATAGACACACGCGTGTGTACTCACACACATACACACACAAACAACAGTCCCTGATATGATTCACAACACAGTGTAGCAAGGCACTGCGGTGCAGGGTGTATCTATTAAAGTGTGTTCTCTACAGTGGTCTCCACACTGCAGTGTGATGCCACAGAGACTCTGTGGAAACGTGCGTGCTACTTAGCAGAGCGCGCCGTGATAGCGAGTGTCTTTTCTTACAGTGGCTCTACGCTGAGGACGTTGAACATTATAACCGAGTGGGTGTATGATTTCCGTGAATGAATACTCTTCTAATTGATGTGCTTTTCAAGGTTTATATCACCTAACGCTTATTAGCAAGCACACACACACACACGCACATGCGAATGCACAGACACAGACGCAGGTGCAAGTTGTAGCTTCTGAGCTCCATTCAGTTCATGCAAATATGAATGCAAATGGTGCAGGTGAGGCTCAGCTGTCCACAAATGTGTTTTGAGGAAAACAAGATGAAATGGAGGACCTTGTGACAGTTTGATGGTGTTTATTCTCAACAAAACAGACACACAAGGCTACACCATACTGTCCCTAGGAAGGGCCGTGGAACCAATGAATTTGAGTTTATACTGCGCAGTAGAACGCCAATTTGCTGTGTGGAACACCTGACAATATTAAGCCACTTTGTTTTTACTACAACAACCATGTCCAATTAAAGAACACAAGAATGTAAACATGCAAAGAGAAAGTAGATGCAGTCTGACCGGTGCCACCCCAAAACTGAGTAAAGGGCTAACACACTTTTGAATGTTTCCTGTGAGAACCATGATAAAGACCTGCCTGGATTATTAAGACCCAAAATCCACTCACGGAAAAGGGGTTTCCACGTTCCATTGTGAAGTATTCACATTTGTTGTCTCCTACTGGGCATAGACCTAGTTAATTTTTAAACTATTGGAGCAGCCTTTAATAGGCATTGCTACTGTTTGTATCGCTTCAACATGTCAGGTTCACCCTCCAGCCAGTGTCATGTGACCAGTGACGCTGGCTCCAATCTGGAGTTGGTCCCTGGGCACTGCACAGTGGCTGCCCACTGCGGCTGCCCACTGCTCTCCCTTGAGGGATGGGTTAAATGCAGAGGATGAATTTAGCAACATGTATGCGTATGTGACAATAAAAGTACCTTTACCTTTACCTCTAGCTCTGCCATCATTTTGACTTCAATGTCATTGCATTTAGCCACACCCACTGACTGGTCTGCCATGTAGTGGCTGTGCACATGCTAAAGCAAATAGGGTCACCAGACTAAAATGTGGACTGTGATGATAGAATATGCCTATTGTCCTCATTCTACAATAAGACCCCATTTAAAAACATAGATTATACATTATCACAATCACATTGTGAGTGTTTTTAGCTGGATCCAACTAACAGTGTGCCAACTGTGCGCTGAGACTTTACGCCTCTATGATCACACAATCGGACAGAGTGACCATCGAGCAAGATGAACATAATCCTATTCCCAGCCTTTCCAGGCCAGTGCGGCCTGCTCTTCCCATTTCCCCACTCCTGCTTGCATCTCTCGCCCCTCTGGGCCAAAACTACAGGTGCGGGCAGATGCAAACCACTGAGTGGAAAATTCCCCTTGACAGCATTCTGGTGTGCTTCTGATTGGTCAGTGAACAATAAGGAAGGTTCCTGATCCACTTGTCGCGTTGATGGAACAGCCGGGTTGCTGCTACCAGTGGCCAGTGACAGGACCTCAGAGAGCACCTCGTATTTGAATGGAAGCAACAGTTCATCAAATGATTCCAGAATCGAGGAGAAAGTCAAAAGCACTTTAGTTTTTTTTTGCTTGTCTTAATAAACACATTTAGTAGTATATTTCTAAGTATATACATACATTCATGTAGAAGCACATGTAGTCGGGCTGCAGCAGCTACAGTATGTGCCACTTCTGAGTAAAATAGAAAGATGGCAGGGATCACCATTTGTTTGATACGTATTGAATTCTGATGCGGTTGCCAGGATACAGCTACAGTACAGGAAGAGCGTTTCTTCCCCCCGCCATACTGTGTGTGCAATGTTATGGCTCCTTCTCCTCCAACTCGCCTCTTGCAGGAATACAAGCAAATGCCCACGAGCACGCACACACACACACACACACACACGCGCTCCTCCTCAGGCTCATCCTGAGCAGCATTATCACAATCAAGGGAACTAGATTATCCCCAGGCTCAAAACTTCATCCTCCTTCATCCCCTCTCGGGAGGGGGATCAGAGGCAGATAAGGGAGGGGGTGGAGGCTGTAGGATGATCACTTTCTATCAAAGCAAATGTTGATCACCTGCCCGAGACAGAGGGACAATTGCTTTTGAAGGACTCCCCAATAATGTGCTTCTTTCTGGCTCACTTCCTCATGTTATATTGTTAAAAGGAAATCTCAATAAAGCCCTTCTTGAATTGGTCCATCATAGCATAAGCCATTTTGAATGCTGCTGGTCTGATATGACGGGTTTTTGTTATACCTCGGACAGACTAAATAGTGGCACATTTTACCTAACAGGGAATTCCAGTTATGCAAAGAATGCACATATGTTATTTCTGTTATCTAAGACAAGTCACTCCCGTAGCAGTGAAAACTAGTGCTCCTTTAAAAAATAACTTATGGATGGTTTAATTTATTGGTGTTCTCTTTACAAGCTATCATCAAAACCGCACCTGCAAATTCACACCGCTCCTTGCCATCTATCTTACTGCGCTATGAATTCTAATCAATCTCCCAAAAAAGAGAACCCATAAAATACCCCGCAAGCGCACTGCATATATGAATCTCTATCACACAGCAGTTGTTTACACTGCAATCCCTCCACATCTCCATAATGGATCTTTGTTGTGGTCTGAGGTGATGTGCTGAGGTCGGACTTTTAATTGGCTGCTGTTAATTACACATGCAATGGAAGCCTGCTGACAATGTCCGTGGGGATAGAGACCTAGCTTGTAACTAATGCAGCACGACCACTCAGTGTATCAGCAATATGCTGGCATTGTCTCAGTGGCATTTCAAAACGTCTAATCTCTGGTCTAACTTGATATTCACTGAATCTCATGAGACCTCCTTAAACCTTTCCCCGCGAAGTACTAATTATCATACACATGTGCGAGAAGTCGAAGCGGGCGTTTTACAGTGGGTGGAGGGTTATGGTTGCCGTATGCAGGCGTACAGTACTGCACATAGGATCACCTCTTTGTGATCTCTGTGTTCTGAGAACTTTTTTTAAGTAGGCTACTTAAGATCACAATCGCATATTCTCAGCATCCCATTTTATATTGCCATGCTAGTTCCTATCTGCGGACCCTCTTCAGCACACCAGTAGCCTAGAGGGTGTTTTCCCCTCCGATGGGGCTACTTTCCTGAGAAAGGAGACAGTACTACGGACAATAGCAGCCACCCAATTAAAGTTGCGTTGTGCCTCGCCATTCCTCAGGGTATTGCCATGTGACAGTTTAATTAACAAAGCCCCTTATCTTAATTTACCAGGATCAAAAAGCAACAAACTGAGGTTATCGGAGAAAAACACTCCTAGTCACATCTACACAGTCACAAACACCCACACACACCCACACACCCACACACCCACCTACTCATCTTTCTAATGCACAAACGCAGTCAGCAGGCTGTGCGTTGTAGAGACCTAAAGTACACAGACAGACACGCACACAGAACTGAATGCAATGTGGCTAGCTCAATGTAGCATGTAGGGTAGCTGTCAACAGCTACTGTAGCATGCACCATTAGCATAATGGTTCATGTGGGACCGTGATAAGGCCTATAACTATTCCTTTTTAGGGTCACGCTAATGGCAATCCATTCATAGCAGTGTGTGTGTGTGTGTGTGTGTGTGTGTGTGTGTGTGCACGAGCCTGTGTGCCACCATACAGGCCTATGTGCCTCTTCATTCATTATGTTTATAAGTGGTGGTGGTTTATTACAGCTGGAGGACCACATCATCAAGCGGGTCCCTTGCCCCCATTGAGAGTGCATGCTTCTCTTGCACATCCAACCCACCCCTCTTGTCCGCTCCTCTCTCCCCCAATATTACAGAACCCATTATATATATGTCTGCAGGCTGTAACAAGGCAACACTTCTAGTTAGGGTTCAATACAGGAGAGGCCCTGATGCCATGGACAGGGCCGCCCTACTTATCTCTCCAATTCTTGATGCATTTCAACATGAAGAAACAATACCCTGGGGCAGCACGCGCACACGCACGTGCACATAATGCAAAGAAAAGGCCTGCACGGGACTGCACAGTGTTTACTGTATTTGAATAGAATCTGCTTCTCACCATGTTTTTTCTTCTTCTTCTAATGACTTTTAAATGAAGTATGCTCAATGCAGAATTAGTGAGCACAGTAAACTGTACTGTATGACAAACCTGCATTCATTTTAAAAGCCAGCAAAATTACAGAAAGTCACACAGATGCCCAATAAATATGATAACAACTCATCCAATTGGGAGGAAGTTGTGTTAATATTGATACATATTTGTAAAATGATGAGATAATACATGAGCATCATTAATTCATTAAGCGTCTGGTGGAATTTCAAAACAAATGCAAATTAGTAGATCAGAGAAAACTGACTTATACTATGAAATCACTGCAAGGCCATCGGAGATTAACTATTCTCATATACATAATGAAACATCTTTTGTACGCTAGTTCAGTTCAGTTCCTCTTTTACAGGAAAACTAGCAAGTGGCTATTATTGTTGGTTAAGCATTTTTAAACAATTATTTTTACTTTAGCTTACTGCAGGACATGAAATAATAATTAGCCAGTTGTAATACAAAATGGAACGAACCAGCAAAGGCACTGTGAATTCTTAATGTTACCCACCACGCATGTCAGAGAGCATTAATCTTTATCATAAAAGCACATAAAATACACTTTAGCGGCTTTCTGTCAGGAGCACTGTTCCGCCTGCTGTGAAACCCCCTGATGAAAAGCCCAGATATAGAGGCATACAGTACCACATATAGAACAATGCACATGACAAAACAATTTGATAAATATGTCTATAAAAGTCTGTAAATTAAGAACAAGAAGACAAATGATGGCATGTGAGATAGGAAGTCACAGGATTGAATAATAACATTGTCTATAATATATTATATATGGCTTAACAATAATACAATATAGGGCCTTCCCCACACACACACACACACACACACACACAGGCCCTGCTGTCCTTAGACAGCGGACAGATGGCAGTGTGGTGGCTCTGCTCCAGGAAGTGACGGTGTATCATTATAATCTCCTTGGTAGTGTCCTCCCTACTGCTGCTCTGGACAACATGGTTTCCCCACAGAGAGCAGGTCCTGGACCAGGTCCCACGCTGCTGTCGTACAGGCTTCTAGGAGTGCGACAATAATTCACTTCACTCCTGCTATTTGAACAGGGCTAACAAACAGCCCTACAGCCTGGTCTTCCGGCAAATTCGACAATATTATTCTGCTGAAACCATATACGGTACAACAATAATATAATACTCTAAATCCACCCGGAGAAAAAAATAGAAAAACAGAACCATAAAATACACAACACTGTCCAAAAGCAGAGCAACAGTAATACTGTATATATCCACATGGAGCTCCAGAGCTCAAAAGCTCTCTTCTACACAGGCTGATAAACACACACGTGCACTGAGTGACTTACAAATGCACAAACACAAACATACGCACACAAAGGACTGTAAAAAAAAATCACAATGCCCGTGCAGCTTGTTGGTTGTTTTCTGGAAAAGCTTATTTGGTATAAAGCACAGGGTTGAACCTGCGCAGCAGCCTCTGTCATAAGGGGTGTTGGTAGTGGTGTAGAGCGCTTTGCTATCTCGGCATCGGGAACCATGATAACTCTCTAATTGAGCATGCTGTAATCACACAGCCAACAAGGCTTTACATTGAGAGGCTACATCCTGAGACAACTGACTTGCTGACACAGTATCATCATAATGAATTGTATTTACAGCTCAAGCGAGATTGTTATTCATATGGTTCCAAAAGAAAACGTCAAAATAGAAATAGCACCGGAATTGAATGTGCCGTCTCTCTATCTCTGCTTGAGGATATATTGTATAAAACAAGACAAAGACTTGACTATCATATCCGGTGCCATTATCTTGGGGGATGTTTTGTCGGGTGATTCATTTATGTACTGTATGCATTACTTTTTTTGTATTTAATGTTGCTGTTGTGCTGTGTTTTTTTATATGAACTGACAAGCCAATGTGCTTTTGAGAATTCCCCCTAGGAAACAATACAGTCATCATCACCACCACCATCGCCACAAGAGTATTTTCTTCTATTTGTTATTTTCCCTAGCAGGAAAACCTCCACTGTGGATGGTGACGTCAGTTACTCTGATGTTTACAGTAAGCAGGTCTGTGTGTGTGTTTGAGTACAAACATGGAAATATGCAAACTAATGAAACTGTCTTGACTTACTTTGTACACGTTGGCACACAATGGTGAAGCACACCATGTGAATAAACACCCATCTGCAGTCAAGTGCACTGCCAAGAACAAACTCATGACAACACAATACTTCCATTGCTCTGCCACGTTCCCAGTTATGCAAACACCACAGGCAATTGCTAACTCTTGATGCTGATATGCGGTTATGTGTAAACCCAAGGTGTTAAGCTAGTGTCAGACAAAGGCTTCTGATAGAACTGAATGGTGACATTATGACAATTTGAGCTTGACAGAGGATGGGACATTAATAACAGCGTTGAAATAGTGATTAACGTTAAAGCTCCCTGACTCTGAGCTAATCCTTACACTCAATGTGCACGACACTGTTTCAAATGACCCTTAAATAGCATTTCCACAGCCCTTAATGGCTTTGTGTGTTCTTTCAATGTTGAATTTGTGAGCGCATGCGGATTAGTACCCCGAAATGTTCTCATTACAGCCCAGTGTGAGAAGAAAGGTCTATGCAGCCCCAAGCGTTTACTGCAAGTTGCCCTCATGATAGCAGGCATGGTAAGCAGCATAGTATCTTATTTAAGGGACCAAAAACATATGTCATAGATCTCCCCCGTTTAATCACACTTAAGAGTGGGTGGATCAAAGTCTTTTTTTTCTTCTTCATCATGCACAAGAACATGACATAATTGTTCACGGTTGTTGTCAGTTAAGAAAAAACATCAGAGAATTTGAAGCTTATAAACATTCAGAATTCAGACCTATTCAGAAACTATTTGTGCATACTGTAGACCAGGAGTCCCTAAACTTTATTGTGCCAAGACCCACCTAGAGAGGACTAATCCGGTAACGTCATTTTCGTGTGTGTGCGGCAAATATGTTTGAGCCAAGCGCTCTAGAATCTATACTGTGCACGAGGCTAAATAGGCTTTCATCCAATCAGGAACAAGTATGCTATTTTGCCACAACCTCACGACCAATGAGTGGAACAACACGATAGTAAAGCGCGGAAGCCTTTCATTGATATTCTTCATTCATTCAATGGCCGCTTGCAATATTCGCGACCCACTCACTCCCACTCAGTGACCCACAGTTTGAAAATCGCTGCTGTAGACGATACCATAAATACACACAAGAATATTACACACTGTACATACATGTAAATTACTTTGTTCTAAAAGCACTCTGTTCTAACTGTAGTTTTTAATCATCTCGCTACCCTTTCCATAATCACCCACATTTGCAAGCCATACTTTAAAACCACTGGTCTAACTGGTAGTCTCACATGGAGTCTGACATCTTCATCAAGTCTTCATCATTGTCTTCACTGGTGCTTAGCTTCCATTTACTGTATGTCGGCTAACGTCTAGAGCTAGAAATCCCACCCAGCTTCAGCCCAGTGCCCAGAGGACACAAGGATGGACAATCATAGCAATGGATTTTAATAAAACTTCACACATTAAAGGAAATGGACTAATCCTTTGAAATCTTTCATAATGAGAAGGAATCCTAAGACTCTGATATTTCTCCTCCCTTCTACCGCAAAGGATTTAAGGCTTCTATAGGATTCCACTAGCTTAGCTGCAAATCGCCTCATTGCCCAGAGATTCCACCATATCTGCTAAGAGCGGGGTAAACGACACATGGTCTGCCACATGTGTATACGCATAGTGTATTCCAGTGGACGCCTGTGCAGCCCCCCTTCCCCACGTACACACACACACACACATCTTTGACTATGAGTGATACGTTGTCCGGGAGAGGTCTAGATTGAAGATAGTTCTCATTTTCTCCAGCAGGAAAGTATCTGGCGGTGGGGCCATGAATCAGCCTATCTGGCCGGCCCAGGGACAGCCCTGCAGAGAGCTTGGGAGATGAGGAGCAAGAGAAGATGAAAGGAGGCTGAGAAAAGTCCTCTTTGTCCAATAGCTCTCACAAGCAGTGACAAGAATCACTAACATCTGCTGCTGTTTTTAGTTCAGCTGTTAGACATTGCCTGTTGTTTTTATCTCCTCCCCAAACAATAGACGATTAGTTAGATTCAGAGGACTAAGGTCAGTAGACAATACAGAAGAAATGTAATGCAGTCATTATCAAGCAATGAGGAATCTTCTTCAATGTGTTGAAAACACAAAGCCCTGCTCCCATTGCTGGAATAAAAGACGAGTGTCCTGACTGGAACAATGTGTGTAAAACATTCTGACGTCCTCCATTAATCATGTTTAAGCAGACAGATGTGATCGCATCACATGAAACCATGACTCCTCCATATGCTACCTGTTTAGAGGGATGTTTGTAAACTGGCTAATTAAAAAGCTTTCAGCTGAAGCTACTTTCTCAGCAGATGTTTGTCCATTAACCTGCTGAACAATTACTTTAATGTTGTATGAATTACAGGATGTTAAAAAATGCCCTCTCTATACCACAGTATAGCTTATAGCCCACTGACAGTTGATGAAGATATATTATGCTAATTAACTATTTGCTCTTGGGGTTTCTTTGAGAGAGAAAAAAAGTTAGTAAAAGATAATGTCAAATATATTAATATTGTATACTGTATATTTATCAAGACTGCTATTGTGTTAAGACCATGGGACAAGATGAAAGATAAAACTTAGTAGAAAAATGTAAAACTCAATTTATGCTTCTGCATCACAATTACGGGGACCCTATGACGTAGTGTCCCCATAGCGATGTACCCTACGATGTACCCTATAAGACGTACCCCATAAGAGGTACCCTACGCCGTAGGCTGACGTGCACCTCTCAAAACATGTTACCACCCGTCTGTTCGTCCATGGGTTTGAAGCAGCCAACAACAGTCTTGTGGATGCAGCCCATATGCCAGAGTGCTTTGGAATTTAAGGATGTACAAAACAATGTCCTGTACATGCGCAGATTGTCTTCCTTTATCAATCCTGGATATTAGATTGGTTGGAAAGAAACATTTTTATATGCCTTGCTTGAGCATTATTAACCAAGACTACCACTTTGCACATGACACAACGGGGATTTCCCTCTGAGATTTCCTTGTTGTTTGTGCAGCGAAAGATGGTCTTGTATAAATACTATTTCCTACCGGCACAGATTTTCCTATGATACATTTTGGTTTAACTAAGCGATTCGCTGAGAAATATTTGTACATTAGTGTTCTTCTTTGTGAGCCTAAACAAGACATGGCTCTTCCGTATATTGGAGCTTGCACAGTCAATGCGCACAGGTCTACGCGGCCGACAGACCGTCCATCCATCCATCCATCCAACCAACTTCATCCGCTTGGATGGATGGATGCAGAAATATATGCTCGCAGCACAGAAATGCAGCGCAGAAATATATGCTCACGGCGGTGTAAGCTACGACGTATCCGTCGGTGTAGGCTATGCCATAGGCTCGATGCGGAAGCATAAATCGGCCTTAAGTATTGTCTGCAACAAAAAGAGTGAGGCCTCACCCATGGCTAACATTCATGTGTGATTACTGCTTCTCTTTGGATGTTAAATGGCATTTAGACAAACTGCAGTGCTTTAGTATTGACGGAAACGATTAACTGCTTGGAGTCAATCTATCTAAAGTTCATAAAACAAGAGATATTTATAGAGCTATTATATTAATATTTTGTCAGGCTTTTACAATACCCCAAGTGTGTATGTGCATGTGTATTTATGTGTGTGTGTCAGAGAGAGACTGTGTGATTGAATATGGCCTTCTTGCTGAGAATCCTGCTACCAAGACACCATGTCCTATATCACTGCATCATGCCAATGTGAGTACAGGTGCAAGTCACATGATAAATACATATTGAGCACTTATATGTGTGTTGTGTGTAAGGGAGAATGATGCTTAAAGGTAAGGTTAGCGATTTTAATCCAAAACCCAGGGTCCACTAGCTGTTTGTTCTGGTTGTGTTGAAAAATAATCCGGTGTTCCTACAAAGCCCTCTGTAAATGGGAACCCAAACAAATCCCAGCAACACTATTCCAGAATTGGCAATGTGAAGCTTCTGAGGCACCTTATTGCACTGAAGGGAGAGAGAAATGCATTGTTTGGATATTGGATATTGAGTTTAAATATCAACAATCTTCATTCAGCATCGCTTAATATACCTTTAATACAGTTTATGTACCTGTTTATGTGTTTACTGTAATATATATATTTGAATAAGAATGTGCTGATTTGCCACAACAAGAGTTTATATTCACTCGCCTTTTCCTAAACAAGAGAAGGTGTGAATTTACACATGCTGTAATGAATGAGCCTGCACTTAACTCTTCATGAAAATTGAATAAATCTGAATAGAATTTCCTTTTCAAAAAATGGATAAGGGTTTATTGAAACCCTGAGCGAGGCTAGTGAAGCTTCAGGTCGAAAAAGGACATTTTTAAACCCTTACTGGTCAATTAATCTTGGGATAGTATTTCTTTCAGATTCAGAATTAATTGCTGGTGGGTGAAAGGAAAATGAGAAAAGAAATGTGCAGTATGTGAGACATTGTGCAGACATACTGTTATCAAGCATTTGAAAGATTAAAGCCACAATATTTACTTTTATTCATATCTTTTATGATTGAGTTTTCAAGTCCATTTGAAAAAAGGCAAATTATTTTCGGAATCTCCTATAAGGAAAATTCTTCTTGTGCAACGTTTTGTCACCTGAATGAGTCATCACACCAATTTAAATATAAAATGTGATAAATATTTGGCATAACAATACATTTAAATAAACACAATAAATATGATTTTTATCTGTTATTTCCTCTACGATAAAAAAGGAAAAAAGGCCTAATTGTACGTACGCCTGAGAGCACGCAAATCATTTATGCTTGCATTTCCGCAGCTTTATATGGTTTTGCCTGCGGATTGCCAGCGGATTTTATCGACTCATGTACATTTCTCTGATATACAATACAGTACATTACTTTGCACTGCATTGATCGTGCAGGATAAACGAATGCATGTTTTAGGAAAGTTATGTTACAAATATATTAAGGGAAAAGCGTCAGTGCAGTGTGCAAACACTCATTAGCATGGGAGAGGATTCAAAGACGATCTGCCCTGCATCTAGTGTGTAACAGGCTTTACTGCTTCAGGACTAGTTGCAATCTCATGAGATTAAAATCCCCCTGTCCCTTTACTATCCTGTGGTGTATTCACTGTGTCCTGAGACTGCACTCAAAATATCTGCCATACTTGACTCGCAGGATGCATTCTTAGGATGGCATGCATTAAACCAAGGTAATACACTGGTAGGGTGAAGCCAAATGAAACCACGCTTATTCAAGCTCAACTGTGTCCCAGTTTTGATATAAACTCCCAAAACGGTTAACATCCCGGGGGTGTTGTCATTATCACTCACAATCACTGATGGCAATATTTGCCAAAAAAATTCTATGTCCATGTTGCTTAGCAATGTTGCCTCCCTGTAGAGTAAACGGTCCAAGAACAGGCATGCACACACAAACAAACACGTACAAACGCAGAGACACTAACTCAAGCATACACTGCCATTGGGTAGCCAATCAAATCATGCCCTGTGGTCACAGTCAATAAAGCAGCCCAGTAAGTAAACACAAGCACCGCCAACACTCATGCTTGTGTGCAGCCATGTGCTTGTGTTCACCTCAGTGGTTGTGTGTGGTGTGTATGTGTGTGTTCAGTTAAAGAACTATGACGTTTCCCTTATTTAAGATATTCTCAGGTATAGGGGAAGTGTGTGTGTGTGTGTGGGGGGGGGTCATTTTTATCACGCTGCCACAAATAACGCGGCAAAAGTCAATGACATCGCCTTCTGCACCGATGCCAAAACGCCAAACGGCATATCACATTCTCTCTCTTTTTCCACTGAGTCCTCCAGTAACTCGACTGCCAAACCCCCCCTCCCCCCCCCAAAAAAAAAACGTACGCACGCAAGCACGCATCTCTGCAAATGAAGAAGTGTGAGGCAATTTGATTATCGCCCAGCAATCAAAGCTAATTAGGAGAGGTCATCTAGAACAGTCACACTGTGTCTAACAGTATTCCTCCCGCTATCAGTGGGTACTATCTCCTGCGCCGCGGCTGCCTGTCTGCTCCTGATAGCTGCGGCGACACTCATCTCCACAGAGGCGAGCCATGCGCTGCCTGCCAGGCACTCTGGCGGAGGCAGACGCACCCAGATTAGCGTCAGCTGCAGGCGCATTGGAGCATCAATTAATCACCAATTAAAACTGCCAACAAAAAAAAGCATTTGATATACTTAAGCTTAATTAATACATTGCTACTAATTTGGTAGGCCTAATTAATCAATTTAAGAGTGGCCCCTGGTGAAGAACAACGCAGATTACGCTGTCTAAAAGAGATGAAGGGAGCGTCGGAAAAGAAGATGGATTAGAGGCAAGAAACAGGGAGTTGTATGTTTGTTCAGTCGACGGTTTGATATTGTAGCTCAATTATGCCACACAAGGGGACTGAAAGAAGGGGAAATTGAAACAAGACAGAAAATGGGCTAACATTAAAGAGTAAAGCAAAGTAGAACATCACACTGGAGTCTATTTCAGGCTACAACCTAGTGCGTCGACACATAAAAGTGTCCAAGTAGCTGACTAACTGTCTCTTGTGGGTGTTCACGCCTCAAATGTCTATAAGGCACTATTGAAATCTGTTAACTGACTTACTGCAAACTACATGTATCAGTGAAAGTAACATATACTGTACATGTGTTTATTTCAGATAGGTGACACTTTCATTATTAGTCTATCTGTGCACGTGGGAATTATGAACATCCCTGTAAAAAAAATCTATATGTAATATAGCTACAAGCCTTTTCTCTATTTAGGGATCAAACCAAATTCAAAGGTGGCTTTGTCGCCAATTGGCCATTACAACACCACATCACTTCACTCATCTATACAGGCTCCAGATGTGACTCCGCCCTTATATTTTCCATCTTTGTGATTGGCCATTATTTGCATTGCAAAGTAATGGATGCCAGTAAGGCATGTGAAGTGCAGCAGGGGTGGGATTTTGATTATGGCCTGCCACTTACTTTGTAAATGTGCATTGCTGTTGTTAGCATGCCAGGGAATGAGGCCATAATGTCCATATAATTAGCCTGGTGTAACCAGACCGAATCTTCACTTTGTGAATAGACACCATCCGTTGATGTTTGTTCACTGTCATTGCATCCTAATGGGTGTAGGCCTCTGGTTAATTTAATTAATAATTAACTATTGGATTAACCTGTTTGTTTCACTTCATCTAGCTCTATCACCATTTTATATATCAATTACATTTTGGTTTGTTTGCCATCCAGAGTGGCTAGGTGAACTCTAAAGCAAACATGGTTTCCAGACTAAAATCTCAGCATAAATTGACCTGAGAACAATAGTCAGGCGAATTGATACTACCTTGGGAGTTAATAGTATGGAAGTAGCATAGTAGTATTCTAACAAGAAAAAAGCCCTTAAGATGAACCTTTCAAAAAACATGTCAGGTTCATTCTCCAGTCAGTGTCACTGACTCCTATCTGGAGTTAGTCCCCGGGCGCTGCACAGCAGCTGCCCACTGCTCCCTTGAGGGATGGGTTAAATGCAGAGGATGAATTTTGCAACATGTGTGTGTATGTGACAATAAAATGTACCTTTACCTTTACCTTTCTTATTTATCTTTCAACCCCAACAATACATGCATTCCACTGTATGTTCATAACATCATTCATTATCTATAGTCCAACATTCTTTGATATCCACCATGACCCTAATTATGCCAGTACTGGTAACAGCCCTAATTAATTTGAGTGTAATTTATCATTACTAAATTAACATGAAAGCATATTCAAGTAAAATGCAATTCATATTTATTGTAATTACCAAACCATAGTTAGGAACTATAATATAAATAAATAATTCAGTTTCATTACGGCATAATTACACTGCATAGGATTTGTTCATGACTCCTCATGTCTACTATTTTAAGTAGGGAAATGTTGGATTTATGCTGGAGCAAGAGTGGCAGATGGAGGACTGTTTCTAAGCTTAGCAGGCAAGGTGGACATTCTGTGACTCATAAGAAACAGCGGGTACAGTAGGACGACGGGAGCCTCTAAAAAGCCAAAGGGATTTATGTTAAACTCCCGCTGCAGTGCACACTACAGTTGACTTGAATTACACTCCTCTCACCTTAGTGAAACTTTCTGCCTCACTATAGCGATTCATTAGCTTCATATTAACCCCCAGCAGTTGGTCGATGCAATGTTGCTTTTAAGGTGGTAGTACCCATATAACAAGGTGTGGTAAGAAACTCCATAACAAACACAACATGGAGACTACAGTGGTGTGTGTGTGTGAATTCTAACATACTGTATGTGATGAGGCTTGGACAAAATAAGTTATTCTCAAAAGGATTTTATGGAAAAACAGCATTAATACAATATGTACTGTATTATTACTTATTTGTACGTATTTGTACTGATATGTAATGTATTATTACTTACTTAGTACATATATGTACTGTATTATTACTTATTTGTACATATTTGTACTAATATGTACTGTATTATTACTTATTTGTAGTTATTTGTACTAATATGTACTGTATTATTACTTATTTGTACGTATTTGTACTGATATGTAATGTATTATTACTTATTTGTACATATTTGTACTGATATGTAATGTATTATTACTTATTTGTACGTATTTGTACTAATACTGTATGTACTGTATTATTACTTATTTGTACGTATTTGTACTAATATGTACTGTATTATTACTTATTTGTACGTATTTGTACTAATATGTAATGTATTATTACTTATTTGTAGGTATTTGTACTAATATGTAATGTATTATTACTTACTTAGTACATATATGTACTGTATTATTACTTATTTGTACATATTTGTACTAATATGTACTGTATTATTACTTATTTGTAGTTATTTGTACTAATATGTACTGTATTATTACTTATTTGTACGTATTTGTACTGATATGTAATGTATTATTACTTATTTGTACGTATTTGTACTAATACTGTATGTACTGTATTATTACTTATTTGTACGTATTTGTACTAATATGTACTGTATTATTACTTATTTGTACGTATTTGTACTAATATGTAATGTATTATTACTTATTTGTAGGTATTGGTACTAATATGTACTGTATTATTACTTATTTGTACGTATTTGTACTAATATGTACTGTATTATTACTTATTTGTACGTATTTGTACTAATATGTAATGTATTATTACTTATTTGTAGGTATTGGTACTAATATGTAATGTATTATTACTTATTTGTAGGTATTGGTACTAATATGTAATGTATACTGTAGACCAGCACTCCAATCAGAACACTAGTACCAGCCTACTACAATGTCTTGCCCTTGTCGTCACACTTAATACAGAGATACAGTACTGGGACACTGCCAGGCGGAGGTTCAACCCCCGTCACACTCCCCTTGCAACGTGGCAGGGCCTACAGCCCCGCCCCCACAACCCCAGCCACCGCTGCTGAAGCAAGCTCCTGTGTTATTGGCTAAACAGAGCCAGCTGCAGCCAGTTAACTGCCTTATCTCACGTTAATCGATTTCCTCGAACGAGAAGAGGCGGAGAGAGAGAGAATGGAGGGAGTACTACAAAGCTGTGTGTGTGTGTGTGTGTGTAGGGCAGGCCAGCCAAGAATGACAAATGAGCGAGGGCAGGTTACTGCTTTCATTGGGTTTCCAGTACCGATGGGCAAATGTGTGTGTGTGTGTGTGTGTGTTAGAACCTCTTCTTTGAGCCTATCTGAAAGACATTGATTGCTGACGACACACAGAACGCTGGGTTCCTCTCAAAGACAGACAGGCAGTAGCCCGCAGTCACAGGCAGCAGTAATACAGTTTGGCCAACACTGTCTGCCTGCTGCAGTTTATAGTGACTGACTTTATGAGCTTCTGGCCGACATGTTCGTCTCTGAGCTCAGAATGTCGCATGTTGCACGTATAAATCGGATTCTTCCCTCGCTCCCTCATGGATGATTAAATGGGAACATTTTCAGAATGAGAAACATATGGAACTATTTAATTGGCCAATTTCTCTTGCCAATGTGTGAGTCTTTTTTCATTCTAAAACCAAATGAAAATGGGAAAAAATGCTATCTAGTCAGACATGCATATTGCAGTGCAGAGTGCTGCACAAATTGTCATTGTCCTTCCGCTAGGAGTAAAACAGCCCTTCTGTTCTGTGGATTAATGGCACCATTATGCAAAATCCATGTCCCCTATAGAGCATGCTAAGGTGCATCCATACGGGCGTGGAGATTTTAGAGAGTGTGTTTTTCTTGTATGTTTATTTTATATTTCCCCGGCATGTAATGACCCAGTTAGAGGATACATGACTCCACAGATCTACAGTGGAAACACCATCATCTCTCCCTTTCCATTACCGGGCCTCTGCCCTGGGCTCTCTCCTGACCCTGCGGTAATCACACGTGGTGCATAGGGGAGCAACAGCCGCATCTGCAACTCATATGCGAGGCGTTATTGTTCTACACATGTCTTGTGTAATCTGCCTGACCCACGGCGCGTAGAATAATTATTTATATTTAATCACGGCACGTCGAAGCCGTTCGCTAAGTCGTTTTCCGTATTCCATTATCAAAGTTTCAGGGAGCGCTGCTTTGGGAATCTGCACTAAAAGGAGCGGCTGAAGTGGTTGGGCTTATAAAAACATAATGTGCCTGTCTGCTTTGATAAACCGAGGACGTGTATGGAATTCACACATTTGGGCACACTTAGACACAGGTACAGTATGCAAAAGAGAAAATGAGAAATAGTAATGAGACAAAGCACGTACTGTGAGTTCAGGCAGACTTTGAGTTCAGATACTAACTGGACTATAAATAACGTCGCTATAGAAAAAAGGATTCACAGCCAATTAGTTGAAGTTGTGTTTAAAACAAGGTGCATCCTTCCATAGAGTCAGAACCATTGGTTACTGAAGACTCACCCTGTTCCAATGGCGGTGGTTTCACGCCTGTAGCCTTCATCTTGAGAGCTTCTTTAGCAGTCATGTCACAGCAGGAGCCTTTATTGGTGTCCTGGTCGCTGTCAGCCTGGTCACTGTCGCCATGGCCACTGTCTCTGAGGCTCGCTCGCTCAGGGTCTTTGAACGTTGAACTGCTACAGATGTAAAGCACAACAAACCTGGCAATGACTTCACCTGCTTCTTAAGTAGCTTTAATGTGACAGTGGACACATAATGTCATCTATCTATCAAGCAGTTTTAGCCATATTTTTTAATAACAACATACTGCAAAATTGTCAAATGTTCTTGTGACCCCCCCAAAAAGCATTTAGAGACAATAGCGAATAATAGGGAAGGAGTACCACTAGTAAACATGTACGTTTTTAACAATGGAAGTCAGTACAGATAAACAATACTGATCTTGTCAGTGAAGGGTTTAAATGAATATAATAAATGAATATAATTCAAAATGAATATATATTAGGGGTGAAAAAAAATACAGTCAAATTGAGAAATGTCTCAATGTCTCAAAATGAAAATTGAGTCCCATGCCAAATGAAAGTCCTACCCCTTATGCAGCAAGTCCATTTATTGTTGTGATAGAGGGACATTTCTAAAGGGATGGATTTGTCTGTGATGCAAAGGTCTGTCAGATATTGTAGATGTCATTTAACAAACCCTTACCTTTGTACAAACTGTTGCCTGCTACCCATATAATTAGGCTCAGTGGGGAAACTGTCCGTCTGTGGAGAAAAGAGGAAACCATTTAGCTAGTAAGCTACATAAAAAAACACGACATACTGTGAATCAGGATCTCCAAGTGACAGGCAGTGATTCATAATGGCCAAGAGAAATAAAGGGTAGAGAATTGGGAGGGAGTGAGAGAGGAAGGAGGACTCTCTGTCGTTTTGAGTTCTGAACATATCAAAGATGGGATAAAACAGGCTGATTAGATATTCACCCCTGGTCAAAAGAACTGAACTTCAAACCTCCAGCACACAAATGGAATAGGCTCTATTTAACCATGAAGGTCACCTCCAACTTAACAGTGGCAGTCTCTGTCAAGAACTCTTCAAAACAAATTCCATTTGGCTTTTTTTTTACTACAATTTCAGACAGGGTAGTTTTATGACTTTGACTAAGTCTGTAACAGTGTAGCCTGTATTTCTTTCAGATATAATATAAACTATTGTAATTGTATTTTACATTGAATCTACACACAATTGTTCACTCATGATTATACTATTATGTACACTCTAAAATAAGCAAACACCAACCCAGAGTGGACTCACATTGTTATACAGGTTAGATATTTATCAAACGCATGCAGCAGCTAGTAATTATGTAAGAGGTTTTCTTTCATTCAGTTTCTCTTCTCTCTCGCACTTTCTTGTTAGCTATCACAGGATATCAGTGCTTCTAATGATATTAATTAAGCAAATGAAAAGGTTGCAATGATCCCAGAGAGCCTGCTGGTATTTATATAACTCTCCCCTTCAAAACTCCTTTGTCACTCATTGCAAAACCTAGAAGATATTACATCTAAGAACACATCAATAAGAAAGGAAAAATACTGGAAGAACAGATATTGAAACTTAGCATTTTCTTAAGAAATACATATCTAGGCCCTACAAGACTGTCTTGCATGTTTCATCAAAGTGGTACAAAGAATGTTCCTACTCAAGTTCACAGCTCTCTCTTTAAAGCCATAAAAGTAAATGTCATACTTAGTGGGTAATGTTTCCTTGCATTGGAGCGCTTCACTTGCACAGCGTGACGCAGTCGATGTCATCCTAGCAGTATGAAAAGGTGTTTGTGTGTGTGTGTTGTGCATGGAATGCTATTCAGACCAGCCCAGTACACTGACATTTCCCGCTTTTGCTAACACCTTTATCTCTACCTAAACACAGAATTCAACCTCAGCCTCAGCAATTAGAAGCCAAAGCTGTCACAGAATAAATCAAAGGTTTGAATCTAAACCTAGAATATAAGAAGAATAAATGTTTGAAATCATTTGGCATTGGAATAATAACACCCTGAGTTTCTCAAAAGGTTAGAGGCCCAATTTCTTATTTCATTCCGATGGTCTTTCTGTACTTTTATGTCCAGGGACTCATCCTTGCACAGCCTTTTAAAACAGCCCATCTCTCATACAGTAGGCTCTGCATGTTTTCAGGTTCAATAGAAAATGAACAAAAAAATGATTCTTTGATATTGTTGCACCGGGCCTTGAAAGGAATAGCTTACATTTTTCATTTCGTACAATAACGTCTTCTAAAGTTTTTCAGTTCATGTAAAATAATACAATGGCAAAGAAGATTACTTATCTATTTGTGTTTAGATTTAAATGGTAAATTACATTGAATGTTTTAAATATGTTAAAAGTATGGATGCACTGAGATCGGAATCGCAGGAGATTGGGATTGGCTGATAGCTATGGAGGACCAGGACTGCCATAATAAAAAATAAATAAATAAATATATAAAAGTATAAATAAATAAAGAAAAGT
>JAODUE010000018.1:1622566-1632566 GCA_027564755.1 Amblyopsis hoosieri
GACTAAAGTGATTAGACACATAGCAGTTCTAGGGACAGGTTTAGCGAATGGGTCAATTCGGTCCCCCCCAATGTCAAACTCGTTCCGACACGCCTGGTAGTGGGACACGGATCATTGCTATGGGAAGCTGAGCACGTGTGTGTGTGCGTGTGTGTGTGAGCGTGTGCGTGCGTGTGTGCGCTTGTGTATGTGTGAGTGTGTATGTGTGTGCATGTGTGAGCGTGTGTGCCTATGTATGTGTGCCTGTGTATGTGTGCGTGTGTGTGTGTGAGCGTGTGCGTGCGTGTGTGTGCGCGCCCACGTGTGTGTGTGTGTGTGTGTTAGATACCACAGGTGAGCAGAGGACAAATTGCAACATATTGCAGCTTCTTTCTCACCCATCATTGAACATCTAGCGTTTATACAGAGGGACAAGCCCACCCCACCTCCCTGTATCCCACTGTGTATGATAGGTGCCTGTCCTCTACTGTCTCCAAAATACTGCACACTCTATACACATGAAGGATGGAAGCAGTGGTTCACTGCATGTGGGAAGGTGTGTGTGTGCGCGTGTAATCTCTCTCATATAACATACACATCTAGTGTGGTGTGTCTGGGAAAGAGCAAATGAGGAGATATTGAGAAAGAAATACAGAAAAGCACAGTATATGAGCATGTGTGGAACTGCACAGAGTAAGCCAGGGATACCAGAGGTAGGACATACTAGTTGGGAGGAACTAGATAATAATTAGACAGCATTGATTGTCCAGTTGCAGGGGAGCGGTTCTAAGTGATCAAATCTAATTTGCTGGTATTATATGTCTTCCTGGAGATATCAGGCCAATCAATCACTGGGCCACTAAATGCCATCACAGTCTACTTCCTGCTAAATACCTTCCACTAACTCCATAATAACTTCTAAGATGGAGAAGTTCCAGTCAAATTGGCAGACAGATAAGGGGGTTATTTCTGATTGATTTGCCTTATCCTGACCTGGTATTTCAGAATAACTAGTTGTTAACAGCATGGAAATTATTCCAGTATTCTTCATAGAGTGACTCAGAATTACCCCCGCCTACAATAGAACCAACTCTGTGTGCTTGTATTAGAGTACTGTAGTATGTGGCGGAATGACTTCCAGGAGCTCACTTGCTATTCAAACCACTTACCGAGTAAAGAACTCATGAGGAATATGGAAAGCATTATGGCAGAGAAAAGGAAGATGGGGTGAGCACTAGCGAGGAGAGGAGAGGGGAGGGAGAGAGAGAGATAGAAAGAGAGAGAGAGAGAAGTGGTGTTTCAGAATTTAGAAGACTTGACTGATTGAACAACTGCCAAAAACAAAAAAACAGCTGCTATCATGGTGTGGTTTGACACAGTCTAATTTCTCTCTGTGTCAAAGCTGCGTATGTAGAACACATTTGTCATTTCATTTTCAGACTGAACATTTAAAGGGGCCATGTGTATTTAGTGGCATGAGATAAGGCGGGTCGCCGTCACCATCACAGTTACCATGACAATTGTCAAACTCATTGTGTCACATCTATTCAAACATGAGCTTTGAGGCCAAAATACTAACAAAAGCACTTGAAATCATTGAATGATACTTTTTTTGTACAGTAAACAATGAAATCTACAGAAGCTGAGATGGCTAGTCAGCACAGTTGTTTAATATTATTATCACAGGGACATTTTCATCTCTTCCAACCGCCACCGTGCATACACACCCTCTCTAAGGTATACTGGAATGTGTCATTCCCACTCAATGACACACAAGGAAGTGGATTATGAGTGCAAGCCATTATAATTGATTTGATTTGACGTTTTGTCAAATTCACGGCACGCTAGCGGTCCGTATGTGTGAGGTGAGCTGACTGGCACTGTCCGATGCTCCTACACAGCTCTGCACAATGGTGCAGACCGCACCACACAACACAATCACAGCTTTGGTATGCACATTCCATGTACAGTAGGAGCTTCTGAGGAAGCATTAAGGAAAGGTGTATTTCCTTGAGTTCAAATAACAATGTTTCTCCAGCATTTCTCACTCCACCACTTAATCTCTCATCATAACATGAAATTAAGATATATACCAATATTCTGTCGTATATTACAGACTACAAAGGGCATATTTTGAGTTAGAGATATTGGTTTGCCCTGTTTTGATTCAAATCTATGCAGGTTAATATTGGACGGCAATCCACTTTACGTATATTATCACCATATGACGCACACAAACCATGCTTACATGCACACTGGTCCACATTAACACCTAGTTAGCAGAGATGCAGTCAAGTCACACATCCACAGGTGCCAACAACATTACACTTTACAAAGAACCAATTTTGTGATGCATGAAAATCAAATAATGGGCTGCTGAACTAAATCTCGCATTAACAAAATGCCTCCAAAGATCCGGCTTAATAAGCATGCCTTAATACAAAATAATCTGCTGTTTTCTCATTGCAATGCATGTCATTGATTTATTTATGGCCTGATTAAACCACAGTGAGTTGAAACTTCCTTATCAAAGCAAAGCATGTTTTTCCACAAAGCTGACAAACAATCCAACACAAGGAAATATTTAATAGTGGAAACACAGTTAATAGAAATAGATCTTTTTTTTATTTTAAGTACATAAAGACTTCTGACGGGTGCTTCAATCAAGGACACAATATAATAAACAAAACTCCTGTAAACTCCTGTGAAATGTAATGTGTTGACACCTGCCATTTTCAGCTGAGGTGAGTAAAGCTTTATAACCAGTAGAGCAATGTGTAATAGTGCATTCAGATGCTTTCATACGCGCTGGGGCAGTGGTTATAACCAGCTGTAGTGACAAAAAAAAGCTGATTTTTCAATTACACCATCGAACCCAATGACGCATATCAATAATTCAGAAGAAAAACAGGTGATATTCGGTTTTCCAATGTAATGCAATTGAAGATAAACTGTTGATATAATCTTTCCCAGATTCAGATAGAATCATGAAAGATATACAGGACCTCTTTCTGTGACCAGAATAAATATCCCACTAGTCCACAGATCTCTGTGGAGGGACAAACACAGCACAAAAGGTCAATCTCCTTCCATAATTTCCACTGGGATACAAAGCAAGGAAAAATCCACTCAGTTAACAAAGTACTTATTTCAGGATTCTCTGAATGAATCAGGCCAAGTGAAGCTTTCACACAATAAAATAAACATGTATGTTTTAATGATGCACAATTAATCGTATATTAATCGAGGTAACATTTTGCCGACTGCCATATGCTAAATTACACAAATATCCTTTTTTTTCTCCTCATAAAACAGTAGCCCTAGGCTATATTGTTTATTCATTATTAAATGTTATCTTTTCCTGAAATGTGGAATGAGTAGGAGTTCTTGGATTGGATAGTGTAAAAAATACTTGAAGAATATTTAGCCTATTAAGGCATAATACACAAGTATCCATCATTGTCAACACTGAAGCTGAAATGCTACAAAAACATAGAAAAAACAATAGACCTACATAAAGAGAAACAATCACGTGTCACATACAGTATGTCCAAAGAAATGCAGACATGACGAGATGAAATGTACCACGATTGAAACAATGTTTGTTTCTAGATCACTACGCAACACGCTACGAGTGTGGAGGCATAATATAAGATATGAACCATTATCCGCAGCTAGGTTGGAGAACAAATAACAAAGAAAAACATAACCCTCCTCAAACAGGGAAAATGGAAGTGTCCGTGTGTGTGTTTGTTTGAGGTTGGGTTACTGTATTGAACACAAGATGGAGATGGCATTTAGAGAGTGAATCAATAGAGCTGTCTTTGACTGAGTCCATGGTAATGGCTAAGTGAGAATAGCGTGACTCACTGGCATTTCACTAACTTTCAAACAGATCTGAGGTGGACCACAGCACACTACATACACAAACACCATTGTCCATGAATATTCAACATTGTGTTTGCACACACGCGTGCATGCATGCGTGTGTGCGTTGTGTGTGTGCACGCAGTGTAACCTATGGTGCAATCATGATGCAGTGACACCTTGTACTGTGCGCAATAAGCGAAATAATGCAAAATAATTAATAAATTAGCTCAGGGGCTGGCAGTCAGGGGTGGTTGAACTGGCACAACGAGTTAAATTGAACAGGATTTGCAGATAAAGCCCTAGTAAATCACAACAGGCCTGGATCACCTGTATCACTGTGCCTGTCCCAAAGGGAGAAGTGCAGGAAGCATTTATAACCTAATCATTCCATTTTCCGCATGCATAAATGTTAACATTTCACCACAAAGTGATTCACAAGAAACTGTGATATTTATATTGTGTGGCTGGGCTTCCGTGCAGCTTTGGGTCTTACGGAGACCACCTTAACAATCCATCAGCCAATGCTCTCTTAGATGTTTGATTCCAGCTCAGAGGTAACACTTGCTCTGAGAAGGAGGGGCAACAGACACTGCTTGTATTATATCATATTATATTCAGCTTTATTGGCATAGATATTTATTTTCAACAGACATTGCTTGTACTCCTATCAACACAATCCATATATATGGAGTGTTAGCCCCAGTAGTAAATATTATATTCAGCTTTATTGGCATAGATATTCATTTTCAACAGACAAAAACATCGCAACGCAGCAGTTTTCCAGAAAAAGGGTTTTGTTTCCCTCGCAATTCGTATGAAGACGTTTGATAATCGTTTGATTAATCCGATGATCTGGTTAGCGCTGCGTGTGTGTCTGTGTGTTGGGGGGGAGGAGATGTCCGAGAACTGTCTGATTCTGTACACTGTTAATCGTCTAGTTATTGCAAAGTGACTGTATTGCATAGCGTGCCATGCCGCCACATGCTTGAGTCAGCACTGACCTCCCATCACCCTAATTAATCTGCAGCCAGCTCAGTCTGTGTAGCAATGTAAGCTGTTACAAGGGTCACACGTCTAATCACACGTAAACAACCATATACCACCTCCTACACATGCAAGGTTACACACACACACACACAGCTATATCAACTGCCATAAGGAAGCAACTGGCAATGGTAATACAGACAGACATTCGTATTTATTTTGCAACCTATATATGAAGGCACGCTGCTTTCTATTACGCTTCATGGAGCCACGCAACATGTTAAAAGGGAGGCACTATTTAACATTAAAGGTCCACTCCACGATATCCACCGCAGCTTGTTTGGAGAGGCAGTTGCGGGAGTGAGCGCAGGAGGGATGAGAACCAAAACAACACTGGTTGGATGGCTCCAGTGGGAGAGCAAGCCGCTCCTCATTGGAGTTGTTTCACAAGCTGGCTTGTTATTGGTACTCTAGACGCTGTAATGTGGTCAAGGAGAGTGCCTTGAAACCAAATAAAAGATCAAATCAAATGTGTTATAGATACTATATACACTATTATATAGTGTACTGTATATGTGGTACATATTTATACAGTGAAATGAAACTGAAAATATGACTTAATGTAACATAATGAATATAATTACGACTTCAAAAATGGCACAAAAAAACAACAACATGACTTATCTCTCTACTTACGATAGGATTTAAAAAAATACAGACAATGAAGTACAGTACACTGCTCATAATGGAAATGTCTGTATCATGTTCAGTGCAACAGTGAGCATATTGAAATCACAAACATTGTATGCTAAGTGCTTCATAGCTCTTAAAGCTGATATTACAGAGCCTTCTGATCTTAGTTTGCTTGCACATTTACTCAAAATTAAAGGAATTTATTTAATGCTGAAATAAGAAATTCTGTAGTTTTTCCATTTAACGACAGAGAGAGAGAGAGAGAGAGAGAGAGAGAGAGAGAGAGAGAGAGAGAGAGAAAGAGAGGGGTAAATGTTGCCCTGCCATCATATCTGTCTGTGAGAGCGAGAGGTAGAGAGAGAGAGAGAGAGAGAGAGAGAGAGAGAGAGAGAGACCATAAGCAAAAACATAAAATAGTAAAATTATTCCATTTGAATTGTTAGAGGATGCATGGCTCTATGGATGAAAGGCTCTTCAGATATTTCCCAAAAGCCCAGATCAGAGAGACTACACACACACAGCATACAGACACAGGCACACATGCACAAACACAGCAACAGAGAATATACAGACACACACACACACACACACACACACACACACACACATATATTCAAACTCCACGCATGCACATTTATCAGCACACATTATTGCTAAGCTGTTGTCCGATGGCTATTAGGAAGCTGATGGGTCAATTGACTGTATTTATGCACTGGACCAGGCCAACTTGTAAGCTGTACCGTAAATCTCACCCAGTGTTGGAAAGACGTGAGAAGTGGATCTATCGTCGCTAGTGTATGCAGTCTTAATATTAACCCTTCACTTTCCCTCAGTATATCTACAGTATAATCTATACACTATGCCACTACGACTCAGCAACAGGAACCTGACACACACAAAAGGCAGATGGGCTACGACTGATTCAAGGTGACCTTTTGTTTGTGTACTGTCTAGGATCAGTGTTTTCTCTCTCTACGTTGGGGAAGGGGGGAAGGCGGTGAGTAGTGTTTGGAGGGAAAGGAGCCCACTCACCGGGGCAATAAACTGACAAAAGAGGCTTTGACTTAATGCTGCGCTGTCAAAGCCCCGGATGCCCGGCACTCCTTTTAAGTGTTCCCAGGGTGCGTTAAGACCCTGTCAGGCCAGCTTTAGCATTAATCAGCTAGCCTGCGGAAGACACAATTGCGCATAATCTCAAGCTCTACACCCCCCTTGACCTTCTCTTCAAACGCACAGATAACCCCCGGTCGCTTCAACGCTGCGAACACGTCGTGGGCCCTGGCAGAATCGTCCACCCCCCCTCTCCCCACAGCCCTGTAACTCCCCTGATTGGTTCCTCACGCAGCGGCGCGCATGTCCCTACACCTGCGAGTACATCAACACAGCGTGTCAACGTGACCTCACAGAGGACACGTGGGGGCGCTGCGAGAGGAGCGCTGATGCACTCCATCAATCTGGCAACATGAGCAGAGCAGAGCAGGGGAGGGGAGGGGAGAGGAGGGGAGGGGAGAGAGGATAGGAGAGGAGAAAGAGGAGGGGTGGGGAGAGGAGGGGGAGAGAGGAGGGTGAATAGAGGAGAGGAGAGGAGAGGAGAGGAGAGAGGGCAGCAAAAGAAGAGAGGAGAGGAGAGGAGAGGAGGAGAGAGGGCACCAAAAGAGGCGAGGAGAGGAGAGGAGAGGAGAGGAGAGGGGAGGGGAGGAGAGGAGTGGCAAGGCCAGGCGAGAGAACAGTGGCAGAGGGAATAAAGGGGCTCCATTCATCATGTCAACAGTGTCAAGTGTGTATAAATACCGAGGTCTGTCCTGGGCTATCACTGAGCCGACGCCTCTGACGTGGTACTTCACTTATTAAGACTGTGAGCGGATCGATCCGCCTGACATATACACTCTGCACTGGTGACAACATAATCTCATCATCATGAATTTGGCTTGGGTCGTCAGTAACATGAGCTATTGCAATGCTTATCTGAGATGACAAGAGCCACGAGAACAAGAGCGAGCATAAGACGGAGCGAGCAAGAAATGAGGGCTATAGAGGGAGAGAGAGAGAGAGAGAGAGAGAGAGAGAGAGAGAGAGAGGGCTGTGAAGTATAGTTAGAGACCTTTCATCAAACAATACTCAGAACCATAGGTGATCAAATATTTCTGTCGCAAACAGAGTTGGGATCAATATGAAGTGGCGTGGACCAGTGATTGATCTGAATGTTAAAAGCTCCAAAAAGATTACTCTAAAAGACCTAAACCCAGCGAGGGGCCTATTGAGCACAATTGTGCAGAACAATGGGAAAACGTCTAAAAGCCAGAAAACACACTGCCTTCAACACGGCACTACAAGCGTTGTCCTAAAGAGAAGACACGCACTTAACGATCTGACAATAAATCACGTGTGCGCCACTTAGCCGGGCTTTTGTTTGGGAAACGGCGTCGGAAAGAGCTGACGGATTTGTCTCCTTTACCACAAACAGATAAATGTCAGTGTGCCTGTCAATCCCCTCTGGACAGACCCAGTCCCTGACAGACAGGAGTCCGATTTCCAAGTTCACAACAAACATGGGGGAAAACAAAAGGAGACGCTGGGAACAGTAATGGGCTTTTTAGACATGGCAGCCAGCGTGTAAACTTGTCAGCGTTTACAAAAATACACACAGACACAAATAAGAAGGCAGGATGCCCCAGGTACACCATAAAATATTATAAATAACAAGCCAAACAAAATGGATTAGTGTGAAGTTACAATGTGGCACTCTGTAAGAACTGTTAACAATTTAAAGTATTTTTTTATTTAGTGTTAGGATTGTCAAAGTTTACACGTTAATAACGCATTATTCCAATTTCCTAATAACGTCACAATTTTTTTTCCCCCACCATTTATGCACGTTTTTATATTACTTTTTGCTGTTGTTATGGGTGAACCAATGCTGTTAGTGGTTATGCATTGCTAGTGCAACAATTGTAATTGACAAGCATGTCTGCAGTGAATGATGGCTAAAAAACAAGGTCTTTTGAATGGCAAATTACAAATCTTTAGACTGATATTCTGTAGGCAGGTCTAGGAAAGCCTTCTGCGTTTGCTCGCATAGTGACCAGTTGCGTTTGTTTGAGTTAGGTTGAGTATTGTTTCCCTTCTGCCCGTCGTACCGAGAGGCCAATACACATAAACACAAACATACACACCCTCCTCTCCAAAAGGGTGGCACATATGTCTCCCAATGCACCACTACCCTTAAAGAAATAGTTACAATACCTGACTCATTTAAAACAGTGGTTCCTGTACCACTGGGAAAATGTGACCATATAATCCACAATGTAAATGTTTTTTCTACGCCAAGGGGATTTCACCCAGATAAATATAATTTAATAGGGCTGGACGATAGGGCCAAAATTGATATCACGATATAATTCTTAATTTTGGTCTATACTATATAATTCCAATATCAATATGAACAATATAAAAGCCTCAAAAAATGCTAAGGATGCCCAGCAGCCCAAATTGCACAAATTGCCTAGAGCGGAGGAAGCAGACATTAAAAGTATATTGCAAGCTAAATGTAAGCTAATACACATTTTGTCAAATTCACCAAATATCTCCTCCCATTATGCTATTTTATTGTTCTCTGTGCGTGTTAAAAAAATTATCTGATACTTCTACACAGCCCTGGCTCCGTAAATAGGAACATAAACAAAGTGGTGAACACAGCTCACAACAACAAAGGCGTAGTACAACGCTTTGCTTCACAATGCATTTCGATGTGAGTAGGCGCTGCGGATTGATATTGTTTTGATTTGAGCTTAAAGTTAGCAAGCGTTTTCGAGAATAACTAAGTTTGTTACATTTGCCTGCGTGTCTGTAGTGCAGGTGCACGTGATGTAGCCCATTGTGTTCTATTCTTTCTATTCACATTAAATACAATGAACAGACAGCTGCCTCCTGAACGTCAGTCAGTAACAAATGCTGCATGTATAGCCTGTCAAAATATCGGACATGTTTAATAATCATGTCGCCGTTATTGAAAAAATGTATAGGCTACTGCAATATGCTGTATCTACTGTATATCGATATAACATTATTGGGCAGCCCTAGACCAAAGTATTCTATACCACAGTATAGAATACAAATGAATACCACACACGTAGGTACAGATGTTTTGTGAGCCTTTTTCTGTGAGGTTGGATACAATCACATTGCGTGATTTTGCTACAGAAGTGTGAGCCATCCATACTACTTGGTAAATAGTAAATGTAGTCTGCTGTTGCCACATGTCCTCTCTGGGGCTTGAGTTTGATGACTTTAAGATTTTTGTTATGGTAAATCCTCTACCTCTGAAGGCCAAGCCCACTGGTGCCGTTGCTTAGCAGCGCATCAAGGAATGCACTTTTATTAACGGTTAAAACATAAAGACAAGTTGATGGAGAAATCTGCAGATATTCAATGAATGTTTATGGTGCTCAAGAAAGGGCTAAGGGCTTCTGAAAAA
>JAODUE010000018.1:1637566-1649196 GCA_027564755.1 Amblyopsis hoosieri
ATCTTCAGAAGCACTGAAGGTAAATTATTATGCAACAATTACTGTATTATAAAGTACCCGTTTCCCAACTGTCATTCAATGTATGTTCAACTACTTTCTTTATAAGCATTTTACACATAGATAAACATATTTAAAATGCATGTAATTCTGTTATTTACCGTAATTGTTTAGGTTGGTTGCTGTTACAGTAATTATATGTGACATTGTATTCACCCTTGTACTGTAGTACTAACATGCTTTTCTTGTTTGCTCTGTCCTATTATGTCAGTAGTCATCTCTCATCATCATGGATATGTTTTTATTTTGATGTTGTTCTTCAATATAACAGTCAGCCCCCCACAACTTCCTTTTTCAGAGGCTGGACCCCTTTCTTTCCTTGACAACTGTTCCAACATGATCTGAGCATGGCAGATTGTCGCCACCTATAGGACACTTTTATAGCCTTCATGCTCTGCCCTCATCTCTATCACATGTAGAAAATGTACTGAGACTATATTCTGTTAAGTTATGATTTCAAAGTTAAACACTCTGATCAAACCTTATGAATGATGACAACATAGGTGTGAATAGTGTTTGATTATAGAACAAAAGCAATGTAACAAATAAACCAATGGGTACAGTGCACAGCTGGTGAAGCCAGGCATAATGCGTGACAAACTCCTCCACTGTATTCCAGGCAGAATGTGCACGGGCAGGCGCTTTGAAGCGAATTACTGAAATCCCTTTTTTCGGAGCATTGAGGAATTCCGTAGCACATTGGTTTTAACCTTGATTCCACAGTAAGTAATACCCCTTAACGCCTTAAGCAGAATTAGGCATCATTATGTATCATCCATCTCCTTACCCCAGGAATTCTCTTTACAAATGGAATGATGCTCTCCAGTGGGCCTGGTTCTGGTACAGTGGTTACCATGATAAGGCATGCAGAGCTGTGCCCTATAATTCCCTTCTCCTAGCTAGAGACCCAGTCTGGTCCAGTGTGCCGGGTACAACGCCATAAAACATCATTAGAGCGCAGAACGCCACAGGCCCATCCAACCAGTCCCACATGAAGAGAGCAGCACTAGGACGCCCTGCTGGAAATAACTGTGCTTTCCTTTCTTTAGCTAACTCTTTATTTATATTTCGCATTTACCTCTTATCCCCTGGCAACAGCAGTGACAGATAGGCACATACAGGCCTTGGGATCGATGGAAGGGGGATTCTGTCTTTGTTTCCTGACATATTTCCCATAGACACTCTGCCTTGACTCAGGTTACTTACTGTCCACATAGAGAAAGAGATAGAGAGAATAGCGAGAGTATGGCAGAGTGTGTGTGTGTGTGTGTGTGTGGGGGGTGGGGGGTGGGGGGGGGGGTGGATAGGACTACGCTTCTGTATGTCTGTAAAAGAAACCTGATGCCCCCGGCCATCTCGCCCTACACAGGTTCCTGTTGAATTATAAAAAGGAGCACCCTGGCCTGTGCACCTTAACCAGCACTCTGTGTGTAAACATCAAGTTTCTAACCAATCCATCGCTGCTCCTGCTTGTTTCCCTGAAGTAGGGGAGGAGAGAAGTGCGTGGAAGGGCCGTGCGTGCGGAGACTTCACACGGCCTAATTCATCACTGCAGCATTAGCAGACAGACAGCCTGTAGAATGGAACAGCAATTATACTGTCCTTGTGATTAGAGAGCCCTAGCGGTCTCCGTGTTGACCCCTGGCCTGTGCAGCTGGCTCATAATAGGCGCTGGCTTAGGCTGAAAGGAGGAACAACAGGCAGTGGGCTCCCACCCTGGTGGGAACATGTCAATCCTGATCACAGTCTTAACTCACATCTACGACCACAGCAAATGCTATAGACTGTAGCAGGGAGCGACTGGAGATAATAGACCACTCATAAGGACGCAATGGGAACAAATGTGACCAAATAACAGCAGGCTACTCTCACTACACCAACAACAATGTAACTGGCCATAAAGTGTCTATTATATATAGCATCCTAGGAATACGCCACTGCTTTAAGAGCAGAGATAGCATGTATGAGCAGTTGGTACTGGAAATAATAATAACAGGCTGCATCTGTTGGAGGTATCCACCACCTTGAATGTTGCATAAAGCATAAAGTGCATAAAGCACTTTGTGTTACATGAATTTGTATGAAAAGTGCTATATAAATAAAGATTGATTGATTGATTGATTGATTGCATAAAGTACCTGGTACAGTGCACTGTGCGATACATACTATTTCATTCTAATCTGACAGGACATATTTAAATGTGTTTAATGTCACAAAGACACTTGCCACATTAGAGGATTATACACTAAAGTAATCCTCAATGTAAATATGTATTACTGTAACTGACCATGAAAAAAACAATGTTCTATTCTCAGGGAATTAGCATCAGTTACAAGAGCCATAGATGACAATGAATTGTCGCAGGTTATTGCTGATTTACTTTCTAAAAATAAAGGAAATGTGTTATTGCCTCACTTGGGAAGATTAGGTGGTGTGGTAGGTCTCATTTAAATAATAATAGGTCTAACAAGCATAATTTATATCTTATGAGAAAAAGTGTTTTTGCTTAAAAATTTTTATAAAAAATATGCAGTTTCCTGTAACAAAATAAGAGTGGTTGCAAACTTCACATTAGTGTGGCATGACTGCTGTTTATTAAGATTTGCAATTCATCAACTATCAAGCACTGCACAAATCTGTAATATTAATGAATTCTGAGAGAGAAAATGTTTAATATAAAGAAACTGGAGTGCCATATTGATTGAATGCATTAGATGCAGCATAACTGAGTATTTTTAACCACAAAAGCTAATTATTGGAACATGACATGAAGCGATAAAATATGCAAGGTGTCACAATAGTTAATAAGACCTTCTTGCTAATAATAAATCACACATACAGACCTTTTTCTTTCACAGAAATTAATTACACAGTAAATGTGAATTCATACATTAAACTGATACACAATTTAATTAATACACTGTGTATCAGTTCACATGTATTGTTTGTAAAGGTCTGTCTTATTATGTAAATGTCTCCATTGTCACTGGCTGCACTAAATGACGCTAAGTGATGCCTCTCTTTCTCATTCTAATCATGCTCTGGTCTGCTTCACTGTGCTGTCCGGTGTTTGATACTCCTTGTTGCTAGTATATACTGTACACAGTCTCAGCCTCTTCCGTTCATAAACACTACATCACATAAGCGACTTGTGCTGAAACACAGGCTCCTCTACGCATGGCAAGTGGGGTTCATTGGTTCCTAGCATTGTCACTCACGTCTGTACTTTATTCTGGTACACTAGTTTCCATTTATTTTAAGCAGTAACCATACTTATTTAAGAGATTTGTAAAATACCTTTAAACAGCCAGACTCGTTTGGTTTCCCAACTACAGTAATTCCTCAAGTATAATTATAAAGGCTAATTTCATCAATGAGTTAGGTAATTGGTCACGGCGCATATCAATCAAAATACCTCTCCTGTCAAGTAGGCTGGTCTTGACGGGTTTAGCCAACGCTGTGTGTCCCAGACTTAACACAAACAAAGGCTGGCTCTGCGAGACTACCATCTACAAGACAATGAGTCCCAATCTCTGGTCGACAAAATGTGGAAGGTGTGGAGAGTGAAGGTGTCAAAACCAGTGTAACACGTTGAAGCTGTAAAAGAGAAGGCGCCATCTTACCTGTATGATAGACATGCGGTTAGTGGCTGTGTCTGTGGTGCTTGTGACTGGCCCGGTGAAGCTGGTGTGGCATCCAACGTGACCTTGTGGCACACTGAGGTTGTTGGCGTTGGGCTTGAGGTACATGACCTCTGACCTGGGCGAGCTGAGCGGCAGGCGTGTCTGGTAGTCAAAGTACATGGGGGAGGTGGCCAGGGAGGGGCTGCTGACCACGTTCATCACGTTCATGGCGTCTCGCTCCTCAACCTCACTCTGCACCAGCATGATGTCGTTCTTGTTTATCTTCTTCTTCTTGCCTTTGCCCAGCTGCGGGTGCGAGTACTCGGCAATGCGGCAATTGTACGTGCGGATCTCCTTGTTTTCCCGCTTGCACTTAACGGCAATGGTCACCATGGCGGCCAGCAGCATGATGGAGATGATGCTGAGGGTGACGATAAGGGGCAGGGACATGTCCCAGTTGTGGTTTTCCTCGTTGATGCGCGGCTCTCCGCCAGCGAGCGGCCCATTGTAGGCCTTAATGAGCAACCTGGCTGAGGCCGTGAGGGTGGGCTTGCCGTGGTCCATTACCCGGATAATCAGCTCCACCATGGGGCTGACGTCCTCCCAGAACGGGTGGGCCGTCCGCACCTCCCCGGTCACGGGATCCATCTCGAAGAGGTGCTCCTCGTTGCCGTCGGAGATCTCGTAGGTGAGCCTCCCGCTCTCGCCGTAGTCATTGTCGACGGCTCTCACCGTGGTGACGATGTAGCCCACGCCCACGTTGCGCGGCACGTGGATCTCGGCGGTGTCGTTCTGGAGCAGCGGCAGCACGATGACTGGGATGTTGTCGTTGACGTCCAGGACACTGATGCGTACCGTGGTGTTGCTCTCCAGGTGGGGCGAGCCGGCGTCTTTGGCCAGCACCTTGAAGTCAAAATATTTGATCTGCTCGTAATTGAAGGAGCGCACGGCGTAAATGGCTCCGTTGGCGGCATTGACGTTTACGTAGGTGTTGACGTCGCCCCCGCTAACGTTGGAGTTGATTATGCTGTAGTACACCGTGCCGTTCTGGCCCAGATCTGGGTCGTGGGCCAGGACGGAACCGAGGTACTCCCCGGGGATGTTGTTCTCTGGGATCTGAAGGAGGTACACGGACTTGGTGAAGCGAGGGACATTGTCGTTCTCGTCCAGAATCTTTACGGTAAAGGACTTTGTGGAGTTTAAAGGAGGCGTGCCATTGTCTTTGGCCACAATAGTGACGTTGTACTCATCCTGCACCTCTCTGTCTAGGGGCCTGTCAGTCACTACTGTGTAAAAGTTATCATAGTTCTCCTCTAGTTTAAATGGGACATTTCCCAGCACTCTGCATTGAAGCTGGCCATTCCTGCCTGAGTCCTTGTCTGTGACACGCACCAGAGCAATGACAGTGCCTGGGGGTGCCGCCTCACTGATAGCCCCCTGTCTCACAGACACAAAGCCTATCGATGGCCAGTTATCGTTCCTGTCAACCACTTTAACAGTGACTTTACAATGGCCTGGGATTGGGTTGGGGCCTAAATCCTTTGCCTGCACGTCAATCTCAATAATTGGGCTCTCTTCATAGTCAATTTCTCCCTGGATCTTTATAACCCCTGTCCTTGAATCTATGGAGAAGAGCTCCCGGATTCTCTCTGGGGCATAGCCACTAAATGAATACACTACTTGTCCATTGTTCCCTTCATCAGGATCAGTGGCATTTAAGTCAATGAGTACTTTACCTGGGGGTGAGTTTTCAGGGATTTCCACAACATATGAGGGCTGATCAAACACAGGACTGTTGTCATTGGAATCGATAACTTTTACATTAATCTGCATGGTCCCTGATCTGGGATATTCCCCACCGTCTGTGGCAGACAGTATTAGGGTATGATGGCTGCGTTCCTCTCGGTCTAATGGTCGTTGAATAACTAGTTCTGGGAATTTAGTCCCGTCCCCTCGCGATTTTACGTCCAAATTAAATAGATTGTAGTCATCTCGCGTTATTTGATAGGTTTTCAGTCCATTTTCTCCTGCGTCAGGGTCGTGCGCGCTGGTCAAAGGAAAACGCGTGCCAGGTGCTGCGTTCTCAGAAATGTCAATATCAATCTGATCCGATGGGAAAAGAGGCGAGTTGTCGTTAATATCCTGAATGTCTATTTTGATCATACAGATCTCCTTGTCGTTGGCAAACACCTCCATGGAAAGCTGGCACTTGGGGTTTCTCCTGCACAGTGTTTCCCTGTCGATGCGTTGTTTGGTGTATAACAGTCCGCTCTGAGGGTCCACGTCGATAAGATGCGGTGCTGAATTCTCCAGCACCCTAAAGTTGGCTTTCTTTCCCTGCCCCCCCTGTCCCGTCTGTTCCAATCCAATTCTAGCATCTTTGGCAATGTTCCCAATCACCGTTCCCGGTCCCTGCTCTTCCGGGACAGAATAATTCAGGTTTTTTAACGTCAGGGCTTGAGCCCATAAGAGAAGGAAAAAGAAAATAGAAAGATACATCCCTCTGTTCGGAGAGCACGCCGTTAATTTCTGTATTTACGCTTCCTTTGACCTGTTGATATGCCGATCAAATGTATTTGTTTTATTCATGATCAAACAAACAGGTATGTCCATCGTGTTTTCAGCGCTCGCTGAATTTGTGTCTGTAGGTGTTACTCTTCTCTCTTTCTCGCTCCCTCCCTTTCTCCGTCGCTCTTCCAGTGATCGGTGGTGCTGAACACCTAATTTACATTCAACTGAGCGCACAGACTCATCTGAACTATAATAGTAATCCGGTATGGACCAAACAGAATATTCATTGTGCGTGTTGTAACACCTAAGAGTCAAAATAGGGGAAAATAAGATGACGTTGTTAGTCGTGTAAAAAAAATATATGTATTAAAATAAAATAAAATCATACAATAGGCTACCGGGGAATATGCCAATATAAAGTAAAATCTTCCACTGAGCCAAATAACGGAAACACGGCTCATGCGTAATTCATTCCCACAATTATGAGGGACGCTTGACAATTAGTTAACCTTCGGAATGGGCTGTGCTCGGCCCTGGTATAGGCTGTAGTGTATGATTATTGCTGTTGTAAAGGAATTACAGTGTTTACGAATAACAAAAACATAATGTGTTATATGCGTTGTGATACCGTTATGTCTGTGACGTTTATTGGCCCGCGTGACACACTATTTTTAATATAAGGATACAGTATAACTTTAATAGTGTGTAAACTGACGCCTAATCTACTGCAGATACAATCTTAAATAGGATAGCCATGTGACCATTAAGGCTATTACGCGCGTTAACATTTCAATAAATCACAAAATTTAAACCGGAAGATTAAAACCATTTAATATACGCCAACATCTCTCCGTCGCTCTTCTTTTTACAAACTCCTTGGCTATAGTCTGTGTTCAACCGCAGATTGAATCCTCAGTGGAAGCTGTTGCATCCTCATCCACGAAGAGAGGCGTATGTAATCCTCACTATAAACCCAACACACGCCTCCATGCTGGAAACTATCAATCATACGTAAACAATGACGTAAAAGATGAAGAAAATACGTAAATAACTTACCGGACACTGTTAGGTTATAATAGTCCAAAAGATACAGTAGCCTGCAGTGTGACAAACCGAGTGTCCTGCTTCGGTAGCCCAACGCCCGAACGCTTTTCCCTGTTCCCAGCAATCCAGCAGGCTCCGACGCACACAAGCTCCAGCGCAATGCTGTCTGAAGAAAAAGGCGCTCCAGAAAACTCTGACTGTAATGTCAATGAGCTCAAGTCTCTCCACACGCTGATTAGGATGCAGCGGCTCGCCTTGCGCTCGCAGCGCCAGCAGTGAGTCACTGTGCGTTTCTTCGGGGGAATTGTATTGAGACGCGATGCGAAAAATCCAGATGGAAAATGTAGATCCAAAGAGAATGTGTTAGATGTGATGAGTGCTTTCCCCCCCTCAACTGAAACAGCGCTGGGTGACTGAATCCCGTAGAGGCATGTTGTCCTTGCCGCCGCCCGCTGTCCCCATAAAGTCCACAGAACGACAATAGCTCAGAAGATGGTAATTGAAAACAACCTATTTTGCCGTAAATCTGTTTTATAGTTTGTAGGATAATTTAATGAATTAACAACACAGCTGTGTTTAGTAATTTACGCACGTACTGTAGGACAGCCACCACATACAGCGCTTCCTCTCACTGACTAAACTCTGGACACCGCATGGTGCATTAAACATTGTCGCTGCTCCCTCGCCAGCCAATGAGTTTAAAGAGGTGGGAAGGAAGGAGGGATTCAAAAGTCGCTTTAGGTACAGCGTACAGATGATTGGTGGTCTAGTAGTTCACCGTTGATGCATCTTTTAAATATCACAGTTCAGTTTCGAAAGCAAAAATGCTGCGGTGCGCTCACCAACAGCATTCCTTATCGATTTAAGCAATTTATTTCTATTCAAATGTTCTTTATTTTTTCTTTCTTTCTTTCTTTCTTGGTGGTAGTATTTTAACATGTAAGAAACCTATTTTTAATAAGGCCTATAATTAAAAGTTGTTGCAAACAATATATTTTTGTCAAATTCAGATCATGGTCCTGTGTGTGCTGAAAAATAATCTGGTGTTTCTACAATACCCTGGCTCCACAGAATATTGCTGTAAATGGGAAAACAAACAGAGTGGTGCAGACCACTCCACACAACGTGGGCGGGGGCGTGACTTCTGAGGGAGGAGGCTACTGAAGGGAGGGGCTATGGCTATCGCTAATCGCCTACACACCTTTAGAAGTCATTTGGTTTCTTATTCCCTTGTTATTTTGACATGCAAACAGACTTAATTTGTGATGGATCTCTTAGCTCAGCCACATATAGTGTAATCTTGTAGTCCGTACATGTAGCAGCTCAGCCTCCTTGACCTTTCCTACTGATCTTTCTCTCTGACAACAGGGAGTGACAGGAGTGTCGGGATCATTTGTTGATGGCGACCCAACGTTCAATATTAACCTGCAGGTGTGCGGTATTAATGTCAGGACGTTTGGAACTGACGATGGTAAATGTCACATTGCTGTCTGAATCTGCATATACTGTGTCCTGTGCATGTATGTGTCATTGAGATTAACACGAATGATACCTTTACTGCTAAATGGGCTCTATCACTGTGAAATGACAGTAGCCATTACTGCATATTAACCCTATAATATACTGTATGTGCTTGTGTTGCTTTATAAAAACACAACCATGTCATGGACACACAAGGGCAATGTGTTGCTCAGTTTGTTGACAGTATGTGTTATTGTGGTACAGCCCTCATGCCTCTCTCTGAGGTCAGCCGGAAGGGTCCAGCTGCAAACCCACACCTGGGCCGACCTCTAAGTGTCCTTGAGCAACACTCAGGGCCAGATAACTCACTGGGCACAATGGAAAAGTGCCCCGGGGCATTTTGTCTTTGGGGGAGCCCTTGGTTGGCCCCTTGAAGGGCCTTTGCACTGCCAGCCATATTACACTGGTGAAATACATATAAGATACAACATGCTTTTTGAAAGAGTAAGGGTCAGGTTTCACAGACATGGAATAATCCATGGATGGATTAAAGTGTTACATTTTCTTTTTTAAAATTAAGATCTCCATGTAAAAAAGGTCTTAGTCTAGGGTCTGTAAAAATGGCCCAAAATGTAGTAGAAGAGTTTGTAAAACAAATACAAGCATTGTTTACTAATTATGAATAGCCATGGCAACACTAGGGTCATTGCTGGAAAAACATTAGGCTGACCAAAACACTACAGTCAGTGAAAAGTGAATTTCCCCCAGAGGGATGCATTGATAGAGTATACGTATGTATAAAGCAAAATAACCTTAAGACCGTAAGCCTTAAACAGAAGATTGTGCTACCAGAGACACTATATAAGACTTTATATAATGCATTATCTTAGTGGTACAAGATAGAACAGACAGGTTCCTGGTGCTCACACACTAATGTTTATGTATGTGGACAGCGCTGAGTGCAAACTATAGATGAAGGTGCAAATGAAGTGAAGTCACATGACCATGCTCTGTCTATTGTGCCTACAATTGAACTTCGTCAGGTTGAGATGTGTATTGTATGTTTATTCATGTTCTTTCTTTCTTGAATATAAGCAAAAGAGGGTGACTTAAACAGGAAAAGGGAACAGCAGTGTATGAGTGTGTATGTGCATGCGTGCGTGTGTATGTGCGTGCGTGCGTGCGTGTGTGTAATCAAAAATTAATTCAATCTGCTCTTGAATGAAGTTAAATTATCCATTTCATCAAGAGAGCAACATCTCCACAGCCCTGCAAACAAATAACGCATTACCCCTCCCCCCCTTTCCCACACCAGACCACCGGTATGTTGCACAACGACCTTAAACAATGCCTGGAAAATCACCCAGCTTGATGAAATGTTACCAGCTCCAACAGAGATAAACCCCACCTTTAGCAGATTTCTTCATTAGCCCAATTAAATATCCCTCAGGATATGCAACGAAATGTATTTGGTAGGGCTCCTGGCAAATAGCTGCATTAAAACACAATTCCGTGAATTCAATTTGAATCTAATGGCAAAGGTTCTTTCTTCAGGTGGCAATAGCAGAGAGGGTTTCTTCCTGCCACCACTCTCTCCCATTCTCATCATGCCTCCTTCAATCAATGAAAAATGCATGTTCCACGCTCTGTTCCTCAACCTTGGAGGGATTTGAAGGACCTCATGAACCCTGAGGGGCCTTCTCATCAGACGTCCCTAAGCGATCTGCACTGGAGGGTCAGGACTGATCAGGGGTGATTCTACACATGTGGAGAGATGAACAGCATTCTCTTCCTATATAATCTCTACTGTAATACACAGTGCACACACCAATCATCTACCATTAAACTTTTTTTTAAATTGGATTATCTAATCATTGTGTTTGAAGGATCACTTGTAGTGCAGCTCCTCTGAAGTAGCCTGATGCTGAGAGCTGCATTCAAACCCAGGCACAATTAGAGATGTAATCACCAGAGCGTATCTGGAGCGGTTGGAGGCATGGAGTTTACCTATATGCTGCCTGCGTTGCTGGGAACCGCCAGAGTGTTAAGGCCAACCATGAGCACTCTGCTCCAGTCTATGGGATCAATAGAGGAGGCGTTACTATTAAACTGCCACTCTGTCTGGCTGTGTTTGGCTTTGAAATGGATCTTTACACTTGGGGTAGGTAAACCGTAGGCTTCCACTCTCATGTGTACTGCATGTTTGTGTCTACAAGACACCCTTTAGACACCGGCTGACTGACACTAAGCTCTACTTCACAGTCTTGTAGGAAGGGAGGGGGGGGGTCCTAGTGGTGACCTAGCCTGTAGTCTCACTCCTGAGCTTAACATTTAACACTGGAGCTGAATACATGCACTGTGCCTTGCATTAAGCTGCCAGGAGAACGGCACACTCCTTCTGTGACAGCTGGTAGATGGAGCGATGGATCGTAGCAGTTATACCTCACAAAGCCAGACAACTCCTGCAGGGTCGGCTGTGGCTCAGGAGACACAGGAGGATTGCGCAGTAATAACAAGCAGTGCTAAGATGAAGCTCACGTCTCCGTATTCAGAGGTGAGAATCGTTTCCTCTTTGCCTACACGAGGAGACGCACACAGGACAGACAGTGGCAGACGACAGCTACCATACAGCGGCTTGATGGCTTTTAATGCCACAGTGTGGCGGCTCAAAGACACGCAGTGGATGTATAGGAATAGCATCTCACATTACGACTGCATTAGACTTATGTCCTCCCCTGCTTCTCTCTGACCTGACAAGGATGACTGTATGTGTGCGCTGGCCCTTTACAATATATCCTAAGCTGTCAGGTAAGGTACTAGAGGTGTTTAAAAACAAAGGGGATATAAAATATGTACTGTTTAAAGCAGGGGTGCCCAACTCCGGTCCTGGAGGGCCCCTAGCCTGCTTGTTTTAGATGTCTCCCTGCTCCAACA
>JAODUE010000018.1:1659020-1687120 GCA_027564755.1 Amblyopsis hoosieri
ATTTAGAACAGTACCTGAGAGGCCAATCAGATTGTGCAGTCTGTTTAAAAGAATTGAGTGATCTACTGTATCAAAAGAGGTGAATGGGGGTCTTTACACCCAGCGGTCCGCATCCTCGCAACAAGATATGGGCTATTTTCAAATAAAATCTTCATTAATAGTGTTGCAGCCAGGCGATAGGCCATCAATTGTCCTTTTTTCCTTTAAAGTCAGTTTTGTTATTGTTAGGTGTTAATCACCAGGGGTCTCATTTATAAAGGTTGCGTACGCACAAAACGGGGCTAGAAACATGCGTACGACACTTTGCATGCAAAGGTTGTGATCTATAAAAACAATCTTGACGGGAGAATGTGCAGACCTCCACGCACTCTTCGAACCATGCGTATGCATAAACATTGTAAGCAAATAAAACATTGTAGTATATCTCTTGTTCTCTCAAAAGGTTTGACAGCACTATGCCACAACATCTTTCCCCAGAATCCATTGCCTTGTGTGTGTGTTTTGTGCTGACTATAAGTTTTGCAGTTGTATATTTGTGTTTTAGCTTTAATGTTGGCCTTATTAGTTTCACCATGTTATGGAACAATAACTACTATAGATGCATACAACAATTAGGATTTTGGTTGGACACCCACACCCACATCAAATGCATTGCTTTTATGCTGAATCTATGGCAAATAAAACATGAATGTTAAATGCACGTGTGTGCTTTTCCTACACGTTGCTTTTGACTTGTTATCTTGGTTACATATGAACGTCTTCGTGCCTTTTGTTGGTGTTGGATGGAAGAGACTTATAGAAATCATATTAGATCCGTATCTCAAACTTAATCATCGTATCTCAAACTTAATGAATTCCCCACTAACCACGAATCTCTAGTGATTGAGTGAAATTACTTTTGTCGGGTTTCTGTTGGTTTTTGCCATCATTGCAATCATCAATGTATATTTATTCAGGGGGTTTCAGTAACCATTTATAGGTAAGTGTGGGTGTTAATTGGGCGGGACAAGATGCTCGTTCACGTACGCTAGATTTAAATTTGTTATTTATAAAGGAAAACTGGTGTGGGATTTGCATGTGCACTGTTTTATAAATCTGAATATTTTTGTGCGCACGCACTTTCTGTGTTTTGTTCGTACGCAACATTCTAGTGTGAATTCGTTTTTTTTTTATCATAAAAGCATGCTCATACATTAGTTGGTGTCAAATTAAGCCTGTAAGTGTCACATATGTCATTTTGGTATTAAACTGTAGGAAACACTTGTGAGAGTTATTTTCAGATTACATCATTAATGTAGGAATACTAATGCTTTAGAAAAGCGCTGAAATATCTTGGATCCCCATAACTAATTTCAGCAAATAGCATAATGTAGGCTAGCTTTAGGTTTAAATAGATAACAGAAATGTGCCAGAGTTGTCACATCACAGCTTCTTGAACCCTTATAACTATCCTGCTTCATCTTCATCAAAGGGCGTTCAGTGCCGTTCATGGCGTTGTTCAGTGGCCCTCGGGGGGGGCCTCTCCCAGCTCGGGGCCCCAGGCACTTTCCTGCCTTGCCTGCCGTATCCCGACGCCTCTGGCACTTACTTTTTGTCAAATTCAGCGAATATGTTCATATATCAACCATCTTTCTCCAGCATCACTGACTCTACCTCTTAAGTGTTTTTAAGTGTGCACCAACTCCACCGCATTAGATTTGGTGCAGGTCTATCTGCAGACCTAAAGGCTATGTGGAAAAATATTCGGATTGTGTAGCGGTTGAATGAATTGAGGATGTGTCGCTATAAATGTACCTGCTGAATTGCTGTTCATCTGCGATTATATTATCATACTTAAGAATTAATTCTAGCTTTACATAGTTCCTCTGTTCTCTTCCATTTTAGTTCTTTTCACCATAAGCAGCGTTCTTGTCTTAGCCCGTTACAGGCCTTGTATCTAATCTCTAGGCGAGCAGATCAAAGCATTAATGCTAGACAGGTAAACTACGCGGTGAGAATGAAATGCTAATGATAATCCTATTAGCATTCCAGTCGTGCAAAGTGTCTTGCTAATGGTTGGCGCTATGGGTTGGATGGGTGTCATCTTATTTAGCAAGACCGAACTGAAGGCATTCATCAGAGCACTGATATCATCACACATTATATGAACAGCTGCATATATTTTTCATACGGTTGACATTGTAGGGAGATGTGAGTATGGCGCCACATAAATCAAAATGACAATACAATGGATCTAAAATGGATCCATCTTAGACAAAAGGATGCAATAACTATCCTGCATATCCTGGTCTCTCTCTCTCTCTCTCTCTCTCTCTCTCTCTCTCTCTCTAATCCATGCCTGATAAACAACCGCATATGTGTGCATACACATACACAGACTATTTTTTTAGCTAAATGTTCAGATAATCCGTGATCCATATTCAGTGTGTAATTAGTCTACTCTATTTCATAAATCAATGGCTGAAGAATGACATAGGCGTACTGGGATTTGACTGTCTGGACAGCTATGACAGATTTGTGACCTTGCAATGAAAAAGAAAAATAGCAGCAACTACGGTATTAATAGTAGTAATTTGCATTCCTTTTTTTCCCTTCATACCTTTTGAAACGTAGTATCTCCTTAAACAAGCGTATCATGTCTATAAAGTAGAAATGTTGTCTAAGCAACACTTTACTTTTCTGGACAGAAATACACCCAATCCGGCCTTACTTGTCTAATAAGATCTCTGTCTTTGAGTGATAGTATGTGATAGATAGAAACTGTGGCTGTCTTATATTTTACCATTTAAGCCCCTTCCAGACAGCTCCTGACATCACAGTCATCTCACTAACCTAACTGGAAGCTGTATGCCCCTACAGCCTCCAGTTAAGTTAGTGAGATGCCATAGCCTCTAGCCCTTCTCCAAATGATCTCTGATGGAGCTACCACCATACTTAATATCATAATTTTCTATAAATAGCTATGGTGACTTGCTGTTAAATTGACTGGGAACGGAACATTATCGTCGCACAAGCAACAAGGGACCATAACAGCTGCCTCAAGAAAATAAGGATGAATTATTTACTTTGCTGTGCTTTGTTTATTTCAAAGACAAGCATGGTTGTCAATATTAACCCTATTTTTAAAATGGTTTGATTGTAATTTGGATTCAGGCACATCCAGCATGGTTTATATTTTCAGTTACAAAGAGATTACAGCCTATTGATGATGAATAAATAAATAAGCCCTGCATGCGGATTGTCGCAGTTGGAGCGACATGTATAGTAGACATAATTGGCCTGTAATATTTCATAGACAAAACAAAACTGAGTGGGCCGTTTTGCCACCTACAAATCCTTTAGTTAACAAGTTCCAGAATTATCATTAAACATGATTTACTTCAGTGGGACATTTGCTGCAATATTGCTACAATTTAAACCTGCAATAACAATATATCATGAAATATGAACAACAAAATGTATGTCTTCTCTCTCTGGTAGCTATAGCAACCACCTAGCATACCCATATCCACTCTGAAAGCCACATTGTGTGCCCTAGCAACCAAAAAGCTACCAATTATAAATGTAGGCTATAGTATCTCACCTAGGCCTACTTCATACAGGTCATGTTTGATCATCAGTTCATTGAACACTTGTTCATGAGCTCAATGCCACCAAATACATTGTGAACAGTATTTATGACTCCTAAATAATCCTAAATGATGTTTGGTCACTTGAAGGTATTAAAATGTTGCGGCACATGGTATTAAAATTTAATAAAGCTATAAAATTTGTAAAATGGGTGTAGTTATTCATTTTCTCTATAATTCCTTCTAATGTGGGAGAGGTAAATGGTCACTTTTAATTACCCCTGAACAATGTTCTTAATTAATTAAATAAACTGTCAAGTGTTAATTGGGTATCATACAGTAAGTTGGTTGGATCTTGTGAGTATGCATCAAAGGCCAATTGGAAAATATAACCACAACCAAAGGTCCTAGGGAGTCTATGATTAACAGAATACGTAGGGCCATATTTTAACTATAAGCACAGTCTAAAGCTCAAGGTGCAAGTGCATTTATGGCGTATCTAAATCCACTTTTGCTAGTTTAACAGTGGATATCGGCAGCAGTGCCAGGCACATGGTTCAGAAGGGTTGTAATTACTCTCTTTATTATTCATGGGTGTGTTTTGAGCTTAACATATAATAAACCAATCACTGTTATCTCCCATTCCCTTTAAAAGCCAGGCATGCTTGCACCTTGGTGGGTTGCTACTACTGAATAATGGGGGGTTTTCAAAGTTAAAAGTTTCAAAATCTCCTATGCAGAGAAAACAGCTCATCTGCTTGTTCGTGAAGTGAAAGTTCCCGAGCAGACCATCTACAGTACAGCAGGACTCCACCAAGATCCCTCAAATACAGTATGTTGATGTAGGCTATAATAATCATTCACATAGTACTCTTTTCTTTTGTTAATCCTTTGCATGTCTTTGCATTTCTGTGCGTCCCTGTGTGTAGCAAGTGCACCCACCAAAGGCACTACTATCTTGATAATGTGCCATCAAAATTACACTGAAATCGTTTTCCGCTGCCTCAAGATATCAATGCACCAACAATGTGCCAGACCACACCTCACGTTTAGACCACACCTAACTATGTGAGGTGACCTAAGTGACCAACCAAACGTAATTGTACATTAGATCAACAACGTGGGCGCTGGACGAGAAAATGATTACTTCATTGGTCTGAAACTAGCAAAGACACTGGCAATTCCACCTTTGTGCCACTGTGTGGGGTGTAAGATAGGGCTCTTACAGTAATGTTATGGACAATAACAAACTCAGGGCTGAGAACGTTGGCTATCAGATTAACTGCCAAAATCTGCAGTTAATTATTTTTCTTGCACTGCTTGTTTAGCATATGCAGATCTAGCATATGGTAGGAAATTCTCATTCAAGTAATTTTGACAGTTATAGGTACCACCTACAGTAGCACTCACACAATCGACTGCATTCATAATGGTTTGTGCATGATTGTATGTGTGTGTGTGCGAGCGTGTGCGTGTTTACTTTTCACATTGTTTTTACAAGTATATCAGAAGCCTAAAGGGATATTTAATTCTCTACCAACCTCTTATGATGGAAATATTCCTTCTTGCTGGGACTGTGCTGTTGTACATTTCCAAAAACAATCCATTTCATTCACTGTCCTCCGACAGAGAACAAGGATTTATATAAAGAAAAGACAGGCAGAGCGAAAATTGATGGCATTTTATTTCCTGCAGGGAGAGGGAGATGGAGAGAGAGAGCGAGAGAGAGAGAGAACACAGGAGAGAGCATGGAGTAGACCATGTCTTCTCTAGACCAATCCCCGGTAAACAGTTTTGGTACAGGGGTCATTATTTATTCCTGTGATCTGGATAGCCTGTGCTGCAGAGGCCTAATGAAAAGTGCTTTAAACACCGTCCCTTGCCGTCACTTTTCGTTAGACAATATGATGGATGGTACGTTTTTCGGCCTATTTCATCTGTGGTGCTGTTTCTAAACTGTATTTTCTGGGTGCTTTTACTTGAAACATCCATTTTTGTGTGACGTGGTTATTCATCAGGGAGGTGGCTCAGAGGCACCGAGCCTTTCAGGTATAGCTGGTAAGCGGGGGTCTGGATTCTTATCGCATTAGCCTCAAATGCATAAAGGACTCTCTTTATGTTCATTTACACGGCGCCTCCATAACACATTCATACACATTCATGACACACACTGGAGGGAGTCTGGGTGGAAAGTAGCGAGGGGAAGGCGGACATTAACAGAACTGTTAGCATTTGTCAATCTCAAAAAAAGAAAAAAAAATGGTTATCGCTGTGCTGATTCAATTAGAGGCACCCAGACAGCCTTTCTTCTTGTTCATAACGCGCTCCATCTCACATGGCGACACTCAAGGGGGAGGTATGTGTAATGAGCACACCTAAAGGGATGTAGGCTAGCTAGTCAGCCAGTCAGTCCTCCAGGTCACGCTGACAGTCAGAGAGTGAACATTAAGAATGAGCCCAGGGACCTGGAGGGGGTTTATGTGGTTATAAGGTCTCATCTGTGTCCGGTTGTGAAAATTATGACTGTAATTTCCATTCGCCTTGATAAATGGCACCTACAATTTTTACTTGGGTGATTGCCTTTAATAAATCTCCTCAGATTAAACAGTGTGCCCTGTACTAGCACTGTAGCACTTAAAAAGCAATCTCCCTCTACATATACATGCTGCACAGTATACCAGCATTGGGACAGGTGGAATGAGGTCTTGAAGTAAAAGCACACTTGTGTTTTACAATCAGACGCATTCAAACGCACGCACAAACACACGCACACACACACACGCAGACATTCAAAGCCCCATACACACTGTATGTAAACCCCAAAATCCCTTGTATCCTATTAATTAATCTCACGTGAAGTAATCACGTAGCTCTCACACACACACACACACGCAAATAAACACACGCACACACACACACACACACACGTGCCCACTCTCCCTTGGCAGCAACAGGACCGGACAAGTGTCCTACCTTAGGGGTAGGTCGTGTCATCCAAGCCCACAGTTGACACATCACTCTGGGGCTTTCACACATCTGGACCCCCCCCATACTCTGCCTCCCTTCCTGGTTTCCACAGGCAGTATGGCCCCCACAGAGGCTGTCGTACATAGCTGTGACTGTGTCCTAGCAGCTGGGGACCACATTACAGGTTTTCTTCTCTCCTTCACTGGAAGAAAGGTCAGGGCCCCATAGTACCAACTGGAATCCAACCCCCTACAAGCTCACAAAACACACACAAACAAAAGTTTTTTAACCATTGCAGTCCGTACAGTACATACTGTAATGCCCATCTCACTGCAATCTCCAATAGTGCCTTTCTGTAATTGCACAGCACCTCAATCGGCACTAATTTCCTGAGAACCATTCGTTTTCATTAACGTATTCCCATGCCCCGTTGTCGCGACAACCTCTGTGCTTTTTGTCACCAGCCGGTGGCTGGCTAGTGAAGCACCTCAGGGGAAACGTTGACCCTATTTGAGTAGACCTAACCTCTGCATCTGTCTGGAATACTACAGGGTCAGCAGAACACTTGCCATAAGGTACATTGTGTGTCCAGAGGAAGACAAACAACCATTTCAACGGGCTCACTGCAATTTCACAGCACAGAAATGACATGTTACGGTACATACACAATAAAACGAAATAAAGCAGATCATGAAAAGTTACATTTCTCATATAAAATTGAAGCTGCCTGTACACCTTGTATAATTCAGTGGTTGTCATGTTTTATATTTGATGGATCCTTATATAGCCTCTACTGTAGCATTTGATCAGCACATTAATATTAGCATGAGAGTTATTCTTATAATTATTTAGCCACTTATACTGTAATATTTAAAAGTTATTCATCCTATTTCTTGATATGTAATTTGCCTGCTTTATTACATATCAATAAGAATTTGACTGCTTTATTATAATATCAGACTCTCCTCTGCACTGCATCATTCAGTAAAATAATTGTCAAGGTTTGCAGGGGTGCTACTTTATACATCACACACACTGTACACAGGGAGAGACAAGTCCCAATACAATTTACAGCTAACCCTGCCCTAGAGGATAATGAAATCTTGTCACTCAGAGTAAACAAAATTGAAAATAATTTAATTTGTCACAGTAACAATTTGGACTGCTGTAAAGAGACAAAGCTGCTTATGCTGTGTGGGTACCTGAACCTGATTCTAAAACATCTCTGTGTAACTCGACAGTAATCACCAACAATTAGCCGCTAACGTTGATGGAACATTAGTAGAATAGAAAAGTAGTTTTTTGATTTACAGCTCACTGTTATTGTTTGAACACATACATACTTTGGAGTGTACTGTTAATTAAGTGAAATTACAACATTGTTGTTGTGTCATAATTAATACAAATAACTGAAATACAGCATTGGTCGTACAGTCATTCACATTTTTGTATTAGTGACCTTGTAGCGGTCCTGTTCTTATAAGCTGTTTCTCTCTTCATCCACTCCCCTGCCACTGCTCCTGCAGATAAACCCCAATCATTTACAATAAGAGTTCCTCAGAGAGCTCGACAATATGATGATGCTGTTTTTTCAAAAAACAAGATGGTATAAAACAATAGCAGCAATAGGTAATACAAAAGAAAAAATGGGATGTGGGGCCAAAACGTTGCCACCGTTCTGCCATACATCACAGTATGGATGCAGGACATGAAAATATGCTGACACTGAGCCTTTATCTACGTTTGGAACCCTCCATGGACACTTCATAAAACAAGCAGTGGGTGTAAATTCAGGGGGTGCAGCCGTAAGCAGTAGGCCAGTGGGAAAAGTTAAGAGAGTTCAGCTTCGGATAACAGTTTAGCCAAGGGAACCTGCCGGTGATGAATAGGTTTGTTTGTCACCTTTCTTGCTACTCTGGGGACCAATGATATGGATCAGAGAGAACGAGGGGGAACGGGTTATAGGGGAAAACAAAAACAGCATCCTAAATAGAATAATATTACATCCAACACAGAAAACTGCTGGTCTGTGTACCTTAAACCATTCTAATATGACACGTCAGAGGAATTTATTTATTAGATTTTTTACATTTTCGTGAGGGAGCCAGGGAGGCTATTTTTGCTGTGGTGTCAAGGACAGGTGCATAGAGCCTATGACAACCAATGCTCCTCACTAAATCAGCATGGTGGGTTGCCTGCTACTGAAATGATCACACAGCCAGAGCACAAATACATCTTACCACCGGGTCAATGGCTATGATGCTAACAAACACTTTGCCTCTGCATTGTTGTTCTCCCATACACACATTGTGACTGCTGTGCTTTACTGTGCGACGCATCTGGTGTGGACAGCAGCTTCAGCCTGACAACGACATGACTGTGCCAGTGTGGACGCCTTATAAGTGTCGTGCTGTAGAACAGGCAAGTGAACATGACTGAACATGCACACACATAGCCACAATCAGTAACTCCAGTTATCGACCCACTTCCAAGCTAACCATGTATTGACAACATGTGGCCAAGTAAGCACGCCTATGCGCTATTTCTACCTATTCTCTGGTGGATGAACCCATGCGGTTTCACAAAATGCCGCAACTAAGCCACTTGATGCTACTGGTATTTCCTCATGCTTATTGCACCTAGACACTAAATTAAATTAAAATGGAAAGGCTTTACTGAATGGCCAGCAGACTGAGGTATTATTGTATTACTTTCCAGCAATCAGCAAAACTTGCATTTATCTACAAGACGTCGACATTTTATCGTTAACACAGAAAACTCACTGCATGCAATATATATTTTTATAAGCAGATATCTGAATTTAGACATGCAATCTTTGATTGTAATAGTCTCAATATGTGCACAGATTACAAATGGGTTCCCCCGAGGCCTGTGAATGGTGCTGTACATTTACTTCACTGCTCCGCACAGCAAATAATGCATCACCAATTCCTACAAAGTGAAATATTGTGAATAATGTCTTGGAGTGAGAATGAGAGACAGCAGAAAAGAGAGAAAGACGGAATGTGAGATAGAAACCTCGTCTGCAGGCGCTCTGTATCTCCCCTCAAAGTATCTCAGGGGAAATTTGCTGTTTTAGATAATGACAGGTCCCTTGTATTTGCTGATACCTGGCTCTGCATAACATTGTGAACAATACCTCATCTCTATTCAGAGCTTGGCTGTTGTCATCTATCCGCAATACACACTCTGAATACGCAAGCACAGACACTGCAAGGCTGCACAGCACATTCATATCTGTCTCTGTGTGTGCGTGTGTGTGTGTGTGGCTGTAAGATAGGTGTACATGGGTGTGTTCACTCACTTCTTCCCAGTGAAAATAGTGTTATTGTGTATTTTTCTGTGCATCATTTGCAATGCAGCACAGTGAAGAAACAAAAAGCACTATGAAACTCATTTGTATGCTCAAACACACACTCACACACATGCACACACGCACGCACAAAAAACCTTGTGATCATTCCTGAAGTTTGTACAAAAAAACAGACCACACCACACCCCTCACTGGCCATTATAAGCTGCTATCACTTTTCATAATCATCTTTCACTAATATTATCGCTACATTCTTTTCTTTCTTTCACAGTTTTTATCTGTTATAACTGTCTAACTACATGTCATATCACTTGAGATCATGTGATCATTGCCCATCACACTCAGCCATGCTGCTGCTTGGTCCATGGGCATGTCTTGTTTGGTATACATGTGCCATAGTGGAATCATTAGTGGAACATGGTGTGGAATGTTGAAATAGCACAGAGGGAAAGATCAGCAAGGGCACCCCATTTGACCACCAACCCAAACACAACCATGTTGAAATGAAACACAGGTAAAAAAAAAACTCAACAAGGGCACCCCATTTGACCACCAACCCAAACACAACCATGTTGAAATGAAACACTCAACAAGGTGCTCCATTTGACCACCAACTCAAACACAACCATGTTGAAATGAAACACAGGTAAAAAAAACTCAACAAGGGTGCTCCATTTGACCACCAACCCAAACACAATAACTGAATCATTCAATGAAAGATGTTTGTAGAGAGTGATTTGGTGAACAGCGGTTGAACAATGAGAGATGAAAAGAGATTTTTCAGTTTTGAATGAGCTGGGTTGCAGGTAGAATAAATAACACATACTGCTTCCAAAGCCTCACAGAGGCTATAATGTACACGCTATCGGAGGAACAATCTCCTCACGTAAATCTAAGAAGTCGAGTGGAAATAAACTTGAGTTGCTTGTCCTTATGATGGATGGGGGTTCTGTCATAGAAAGGGCATGCTTCACTGTTGTTCCACAGACTGCTGCTTTCAGAAGCATAACTATTGTGAAAGAGTAAGCACGCTTCGTCCTTCAAGAAACTCCAGAGTAGATTTCCAAGTTATAGAGCTGTGGTCAGAGGGCACACTTCCAAAAAAGATTTTAAAGAAAGAAGAAAGAATAGAAGCCCTGTGCTTTTAAGAAACACAACCACGGAGGCAGAGGCGACCGGCTGTTTCAATTGTCTCTCTCTGTTAAGATCAAGCAAGCCTTGGCAGTGAGATATAGAAGTCATAACCTTGCCTATTGCAGTTAGCAGCCTGATCATTGATAAAGCTTCTTCTGACGAGTAAAAAAGAAAAGAGCATTATATTGAGAGAAACGCAGGATATATGAACCCTGAAAAGACAATACCCTTTCCGAATAAGAGAGAAAACTAGACACACGCTCTCTTCTCATCTGTTGATCTCAGAAGCACAAGCACAGTCTACAAAACACAACACAATGCAGTGTGGTGTTTATCTCTTATTCAGCTGAAATAAAATGTCATGTTTATTCAACTTAGATAGTCGAGTGTTACATTTGATATTTTTCTCAGCTTAAACATAACGGGCTCCATAACTGGACCGCATTACACTTGCGAGCTATATGGCAAATCTGCAAACAAAACAAAGTGTTCATGAACACTATGTTTTATAACAGAGGTGTTGTGAACAAGGCGTTGCCTTTGTGAGCAGACGGGTTTGTGTTGCATTTGATGTCGATCGCTAAAGCGGCCCTGAAGAACTAGATTAAAATGTTTCCTGTAGCACTGTTTAAATATTTTTTTAGGATTTCACAGTTCCGCTGTCTAGCAGGAACTATGTAGACATTTGCTTGCAGTGTCTGAAATATTGCCCAGGAATGTAACAATGCCAGCCCACCACATGGCATTATAAAGCATGCATGTATAATTAGTGATGGGTCGTGAGAGCCGGTACACGTCTGAGAGCCGTTTTTAAGAGAAGATTTAAACAAAATCATGTTTTCATACCAAAAAAACTATGTACTGGGGGGGGGGTACTGCAAGTAGGAATGAACCTGTGCATTGTTTTGACCTGAATGGCCACTGTGCCACATGTTTTACTCTCTATTAAATATAGTAAGTCAATCTGAATAACGCTTGATAAATTCGAACTTAAATTGAAAACAGATACACCTCTCACCGCCATAGGGTGCTCTCAGAGCCTCCACCCCACACACTGGAAACTCTTTGCGAAGGCTAGGATATTGTTGTTGTGTGCGGTCTGCACCACTTGGCTTGTGTCCCTATTTAGAGGGCTGTGTAGTATACAGGATTTTCAGCACGCACAGAGAGCAGTAAGCTAGCGGACTGCAAAGCGATATTTGGTGAATTTGACAAAACATGTATTAGCTTACAATCGCTCAATGTTTCCCCACTCCGTATACTGACCCCTTTGGCGTTTAAAAATGGCCACTATTCATTTTTTGAAAACTGCTGACTTACATGGAGAGTGTTTTGCCAGACTTCTGTTTTTGGACAATTTGGTCTTGCTGAGTCCCGCGGGACTAGCCCACATTAGTGACCTCTTTCTAACGAATCCATAAAGACGTCATAGGCATTATTGAACACCAAATATGATTATGTGGTTTAAAGAAGTGTTTCTAATGCAGTTCAAGGAATGTTCACATTGGTTTTAGAGGAACATATTTTCTATGGGACATCAATAAATAATATGCCATTTGGGCCAAAGTGCATTTGGCTGCAGTACCAGTGTTGGCCACCATAACAAGCAGGAAGCAAGCCTCAAGGCCAGTCCTGAAGGCTTGTGCAACCCACATGTACGTTAATCAGTCGACCCACAGGGAATTATCATTCTTTTCCAGATGGCCAGGCTAGAATTGGTCACAGTCCTGTTCAACTCAGCAGTTTGAATTTTGCAGCAGATCAATTGTGTTTGAAGTATACTTCCAGCTCAACATGGGTTCCAAGCACACAACACTGGAAGGTGTGCATGTGCATGGATGTGGCCTTCATCCAATCACATTGCTCAGATTTGCGTCCAAACAATAAGATGTTGTTATCTCCTCTTATACAAGGGATGTTGTGGTGATCGAAGGCAAAATACAAATTATGCTTATTATTATGGAATATATACCTTAAATATATCTCTTTACAATATGTTATTGCCTACTTTTTAGATGATACACACTGAGACCTAACTGTATGATATTTGTGACCTTGAAGGAACCGTAACGGATATGACACTTGTAAAGCTTAAACTGATGAAGCACAGTATATTGGCTTGGCTATTGTTTTTAATAAAGTATTTTAGCCACTTCTAAGCTAACCGTACATGTATACACATGATGTACACACATGTTTACCCTCAACACACACAAACACAAGACTTTTGTAAATGAGCATGTTGTGTTTGTTGAGGATATATAGTATGCAAGTAATACTACGTGTGTGCAGACCCAGAGGGTATATGGGGGTGTGGGGGGGAGGGGGAGGGGGAAATATGTTGAGTTTCAAGAAAAAGGAGTTTTGGCCAATTGTTTTATTATAGGTGCATTAAATGTAATATAGTAGTAATATAAGATATATTATATAATGTAATGGCTCTCATGCGGCCATGGCTCAAGAGGACACGGAGAAAAGAAGAAAAGAAAAGCATATCAAGTCCTCTTCCGTACGCTTTTTCATTATGAGCCAGGCATCCAGCGCTGACGCTACACCTGCATGTCAACAAAGCATCCGTGACACACCAGATTTGTCAAACTAATGGAAATGGCGGCCGGCGAAGGTCAACGGTGTCACATGGTGATGAACATTGGGAGGAGAGGGGGCGGGGTCTGCAGGAGGCTGTCAGGTGACTACTACTACACACACACACACACACACACACACAGTAGATTGTGGCTGTGGTGGAGAGGCATGGCAACCGTAGCAGATAATACGTGAGCTACTCCAACAGGAAGCCCTGGCAAGGCGAGGGAATGACACATAGATGCTGCTGAGAAGATGAACCCAAAACCCGCTGTGAGGACCTGAGCAAGCAGAAGAGAATGAGTGTCGTTAAAGCAAACAGCGTGGGTGTGTGTGTGAGAGTGTGTGCGTGTGTGTGTTTGTGTGTGCAGTACCTGCGTCCTCTCGCGGTGTGTTGTGCGGTGTTGTGCACGAATGTGCGTGTACCAGCACACCGTTTATAGTTCACAGCATAGCGAGGCATCGATCTCCGTCAACAACGTAAAGCGTACATATTTGTGCGGTGTCTGCAAAAAACATACCCAAGCTATATTTGTCCATCCCTGCGCCGCGCTGATGGAGATGGACTGACAGACGGGGGAAGTGGCTAGTGGTCAGGGATCTGGCCAAGAGTCATAATGACCCCAGGCCAGATTACCAGCCATCTGTAGAGCTAGAGATGTCTACTGACGGGTGGAGGGGCGGAGTCATGGAGCGGAGGAGAAAAGGCAAGAGTGACCTTTGAATCAATGAGTGAAGTGTACGCTCTCAGGCCGAAGAGAGAGAGAAAGACGGAGAGAGAGATGACTGACAATGATGGATAGGGAACCTCACAATGTGGAGGAAACGGTGGGGGCATGACTTACATTCAGCTATGTCCTACAGTATATCACTTATGCCTGCTTGGCACAGCCCAGGGGTTGTAGGAAGAGGAAAGGTGAAGGAGTCTGTCAACTCCATCTTCTCTCAGGTGCTTGGAGACAAGCCATTTGTCAAAGTTTGTCATTGGCTCTGAGGTTATCTCGCCACGCTGATAGAAGATGATAGCCATAGCGTCAAAGTGTGCGTGCGTGCGTGTGTGTGTGTGATTGGAGGAGGGTAGAGGGGAGGGGGGGGGGTTTCATTTGGTCTCTATATATAAAACATCCATCACCCATCAGATGTGTAGGTGTCACCTAACCAGGCAAATCTAATGGTGTGATCTTGTGGAAGTGAGGAGAGGAAAATCGATATTAAAAAGTTGTTGGTGAAGTTTATCCACTGCTCAAGGCTTTGTGACTGCTGCAAGCCTCAGTTGATCGTTCAAAACAAAACATAAAATGAGTCCCCAGTATAAGGAATGAAACAGAACCCTGGTGAAACCTGGGAAAATATTAGGGCCAATGTGTTCCACTGTATTGAGTTGAAGAAGCTGGTAAATGTCATATTTACATTAAAATATCAATTCAGATTTTGTTAGAAAGTCCAACCTGAACATTTTAATGATGGATGTTTATATGGTTATAATAGCTATTAACTCCATACCAATATTTACAGAAGGTCTTTATAGATTGTATATTAATATCATAACATGTCACAACAGGTGACTTGCTTTGCTGAACATGCAATAGTGCTAATGGACTTTACTAAATCATCACTTACTGTACAGGCAGGGTAAGTCATTTTCAAGAATGCTTGCTAAAGTAACAATATCTTTCTGCAGGGCGCCAGTCCACACATTGAAATACATTGTGAAGCAAAGCGTAGTACTACGGCTTTGTTGATATGAGCGGTTTTTGACACTTTGTTTATATTCCTATTTACAGAGCTAGGGCTGTGTAGACGTATTAGATTATGTTTTCAACATGCACAGAATGGAAAGCAAGCTAAATGTGAGGAGATATTTGGCAATTTTGACGTGTATTATCCTACATTTATCTTGCAATAGCTGACTATACCTTTAATACAATAAGCTTTTGTAAGTATATTTTCCTGTGCAAATGACTTCCAAATCTGTGAATCATCGGCAAATGTTCATGTAAATTTTGACGTCCCTTCAAACCATTAGTTTTCTTCTATGTAAGGTCTGTGTTTGACCTAACAAGGGCCCTTCTCTGCAGTTGTTTCTCCCAGACATTATTTCCAACAAGGCTGTCTTAACACATTTAGTGAAGTCGTTTTACATTCTCTGATATGGCATAAGCATGACAGCGCTTCACGACATGTTAAACATGACAGTACTTGGCCACCAATATGCTTGAATATGAATCTGTTCAAAATAATAAAACTTTCGTAATTTTATCTTAAACATGCTAGCCGTCAAGTGAACATAAATCTATGGGTAGATTTGTTTTGATTTAATTGTTTTCTGATTCTACAGTTGCAAATTTCATTTCAATAGGAGCTTAGAGGTGCTACAAATCTTTGACAGCATATGTCACTGTTCCCAACCCATTGTATTACTTCCTGGTTTCTTAGTTGATTACAGTATTTCAAGTTCACCACATTTACGTTGTTCATAGTCTGTTGAATTTCACCTGCCCCTGGTTGTTTTTCATCCAATCATCTGCTTCATCTGATTAGTGTCCCTCTGTATAAAGTGGTTATATACTGTATAACCTTCTGCCACTATATGTCATACTAGAGCACCAGCATCATCTCAGACCAAATGATTTGTTGGCCCCACACACTCACACACACATACACATATTAATATATACACATTCAATAAACCACACACGCGGCTGGCCTGGTTATGATAACAAAGAACAGAGGATCTTAAATTACAGCACACAGAGGGAGAGTGCTCATGATGCAATTACAATGAAAATCGTCTGCTGTTATATGAATTAGGGATGGCACGATCCAGTTTTTCAGTCGCGATACCGATACAGATACCGTATCAGCCGATACCAAGAACCAATCTGATTACAGTGTTCATTTAAGTTTTGAGTTAAGTAAATGACAGCCAATCTCTATTTTAGTAGACAGTAGACCTACACGTGTAAATTAATTTAACTGGATTAGCCCCATGGACACAAGCCCCACCGACACCGATCCAGCTATTTAAGTCAGTATCGGCCCGATTTCCAATCTCAGTATCGTATCGGTGCCATCCCTAATATGAATGTTTACAATATAGTATGAAATACCTTTAAGCCCTTTTGTTTCTTCAGTTCCTAGTCTGTCAATGGTGTTAGTATTGGAGTTTACACTCCGTTTCGCTGCTGCCTATATATTGACATTAAAGCTTCCTAGTTGGTCTAAGTATGCCTACATATCATGCACTGGGCATAATACTTTACAGCATTACACATGGCTACTGAGCACTTCCAAAACAGTGTATTAGAACAGATATGGTTAGGGAACCTACAGTTTTACTAAGCAAAATATGTATAGAATAATATATTACAGAAGTTAAACAAAGAGAATCATTATTGGTTAAAAGCACTGGAAACAGCTCTGCCAGCCCGACCTCTTGGTTAAAACATTTCAAACACCTTTTACATTAAAACAGGTCATTTATATAATGTAATATTCAAGTGTGTCATTGTAGAACTATTAACAAGGCAGATTGATATAGACACTAGAAAAGTAGCATAAAATGAGCACATTTTAGAGAAAAGCCCACTCAACCACACACACACACACACACACATGTGGTGTGCCTGAGCACAGGTTGGCTTCTATTCCAGATAATAACATGATATAAAGTAGGATGACCTTGAATTAGCTGTGACTGGCTCTCTGGCGCAGGCTCAGCCTACATGGAGGACTAAAATTACTGCTGGGGGGTCAGTGAGGCCCACGGGCTAGGGAATACAGAACCACGGGCTTCACTGTGCCTTTCCAGCAAGGTGGAGGAGACAGTCATTGACGAACGAGTGAAACATAATGAGCGTGCTTCTATTGTAGGGAATCTGTCTTCACCTGTTCCCCCCCTGTTGAAACCTTTGTTTTGGCCCCAAAGTCTATTCAAGGTCATGGCACTGCAAACATGACCAACATTGGTTTGTTTAGTAGACTGCAGATGGCCATGTATTACTTTTACGGTAAAAACTTAGCAAAACTATTATAATTAATACAACACACAGACAACGTTGTTGAATGTGGAATATACTGCATTGCTGGAAACCTTAAAGGGTAACATAGGGAAGGGAAATACAATGGAAAATGGATTCATGCAATTTAAGGTATAGTTGGCTATTGCAAGCTAATTGTAAACGAATACACTTTTTTGTCAATTTCACCAAATATCTCCTCACATTTCGCTAGCTTACCATTCTTTGTGCGTGCTGGAAAAAATAATCTGATACTTCCACACAGCCCTGTCTCCGTAAATAGGAACATAACCACATGGCGAACACCGCTCACATCAACAAAGCCGTGGTACTACGCTTTGCTTCACAATGCATTTCGATGCGTGGAGCAACGCCACGGAGGACAGCGGACGGATATTGTTTTGATTTGAGCTCAAAGTTAGCAAGCGTTCTCGAGAATGGCTGACCCTGCCTTTAATACTAGATTCAGACTGATAGCAGGCTAATGGTTCGAGTGAGTCCAAAGATCCTTGGTTCAGCACTATTCAAGTGCATCCTTGACTTAATGTTCTGTAGCGCAGCTCAACTGTTTCTGAGTTCATCACACATACGTACCACACTTAACTTGAGCCATCTAAATAACTTACTATGAGGACTATTATCCCTTAGGCCTATATTGTGCACTGCACCTGTTTTTGATCACTACAATTCAGTATGCTGGTCACCTAATAGGAGTGATCTCATTGAGATGCTACTGATCACAGCATGATGGACATTCAACTGACACCCTATCTATCTTTCACCAAGTCAATATAAATGCTACATTCTATTTTTTTCAGTCTGTGAGCACCTTGATGAGGAGAAATACAAAGGACAAACATGTAAAAACACTAATATTTTATAATGTTGACACAAGGTAAGGGCAGCTGTCAACACTTGAACTACAGTATCCTGCTACAGTGTTTTGCACCATATGGTCCTTTCCAACATTCCCTCCATCACAGCCCCCTTACTGCCTGTTCTCTTTGTGAACAAAGCTCTCTGAAGGTTAAACAACCATAACCTACGGTATAGAGCGCCACCTCTGACTTATGTGACAGTGTACAGCACCAAGAGTGCTTGTGAATGTTAGGCCATAATAAATCGAGGGTGCATGCTCTAAATGATGTCCGTCTGGAAGGTTACAGGGTAAATGAGCGAGGATGGCCCTTTGCCAGCCCTCTAATTAATTAACAATGACAGGAGAAAACACCAAGTACAGGCCCAAAGACATTGGCACGTGTTCCCGCAATTTGTTAACGGCTCTACATTTAGAGTTTTCGAGCAAAGAGCAGGACTACTGTATCTTGGCACAATGAGGATAGCTACAACTATTTATTGCATCTGAAGCTGTCAACTGGATTTTAAATGTTTCTTATCCCATTTTTCCACAACAGTGCAATAACTCATATTGGCGAAGAGGTGATATTGGAGTGTCACAATGGCTTCAATAAGATCACAACCCCCTGAAGCTGCTTGCAGTCTGTCTCCATTAGAAGGTCAAGCAGACTTATGAAGCCTGTCTCTTTTGTTATCACTTCTTATGAAATATCAGTGGCTATTTTCAATTTTATTTATTATTAGTAGCAGATCAATATTTTAAGGGGCACAGACTAAAAGAAAAAATACTGTACACTTATTGGTAGAAGTGTACAGTATTAATATAAAGTATATAATACAATGTTATTACTTTAATTCATACAAGAATACTTTAATATCACATACATAATACAATAATGCAAATCAGATTTTGTCGCTGTCTTGGACGTGATAATTTGATCATAGATTTTATATACAGTATATATATGTATGTGTGTGTGTGTGTGTGTGTGTGCACACACAATGAGGTCAATAATAACAAACATTGTAAAAACAGTTACAATGTTTTTATGCTACATCGCCTATTTCTGGTTAGAAAATATTCAAATCAGACAGGGAATACCTGTTGCCTTATTTAGCAAGCTATTTGCATATTTTGATCTGTCTGGTAGCAGCCTGCACAGCCGGTAGATAATCACATTTTGATAGTTGTGTCCTGTAATTTAAAAAAAGTGTGTAATTTACTTTAGACAAAGAAATATCATATTTACAATGTTAATATTTTCTTAGTTATTCTACAAAAATGTTGTATTAAGCCTGAACTCCTGCTAGATCTAGACATCTAATACAGTATGTTATTTAATCCAACCTGAATGCAGTCAGGAATTAATGGCGAACGTGTGAAGTAAAAGTCTTTATATCACACTCATGGACACAAATGCGTGTGTAGCTTCGGAGTTTTAAATCATTCTCAGAATGAAGAAGCTTGCTAATACTCCCTTGCCACTGTCTGAGCCAATGAATAGGCTAGGTTGAGGTTAAACCCCGCAGGTAAGGGCCATTCTAATAGCTACTCAGAAGAAATAACCTATTAAATTCAGATAAAAACCTCTAAAGAGATGTATTCCCTTGTATGCCCCTCAGTGGTTTATGCAACAGTTAGTTTGTAGATTAATTACAAATCCAAACAAGGACATTTCTAGCCCCACCTCGCAATATTGACAGAGCTGAAGAGAGGCTGAAGTTAAGCACAACAAAATACTACTAGTACTCACCATAGTGTTCTGAGATTTAGAAAATGAGGTTCATATTACACATTACATCATATCTGAAGAGTCCTGCCCATACAGTATGTGTCCTGTGAGAAGCTTCAGTACACTGATTTTAGCTGTTTTAATTAGAAAGTATACCCCATAGGCAAGCTGATACAGACTATATTTGGAGAGATACAAATTTTGCACTTGGGAAATTGAAGTTAAAGGTGCTCCTGGCTAACCACAAATGCTCAATTTGTCTTAAAGTTTCTTCTATACATTTAATTTGGTTGGTGACAGTATCCAAAGGTTCACCATCAGCATTACATGGTCACCTACAGATATTGTTTTGGTTTACATTTGCTTTAAGGCATTATTTGAGCGATTGTTGATGATGTCTTATTGATGCCTGCTGGAGTTAACTTTTTCTTTACAAAAAAAGCGGTATTAGCTTTGTGGTTTAAAAGAAAAAACCCTGGCTATTTGTCGCTATGAACACTATAAGCAAAATTATATACTTTTTTTACATAATTTTACTGTGGGTGTTTACACCATATGTCTAATGCAAATATTTAGCATTTAACTGGACATCAGTAACACAACTAGCAAAACATAATTTTTCACTGTTGAGGTGGGGCTCAACAACAACATATGTATATCCTTTTGTTGCACAAATGCAATTGCTACAGTATGTTCGGTTCAATGGCCTGATGCCCTCAAATTGTTGGAGAGCGGCGACTAAATTAAATGTGTGACTATGAAAAGACACATCTTACAACTTAATCATATACACTTTCAGGCCACTAATTAAGAAGAATAATTACATATGCCTATCTCCTGAGAGGAAGTTTTCCTAAGTGTGTGTTTTAGAGAAAGTATTATTAATTACAGTGGATAAAGAATGAGATGATGGCTTTCTGCGTTGTCATGTCAAGTGTGGCGTGACTGAGGAAATAATTGTTTTGATCTGCACCACTGCACTCAAAATCTCAAGCAATTCTGATAAACAGTTCAGACACTTCATACTATAATTGTCTTCTTAAAGTTTTCCCTCAAAAGTGTCTCGTTAATTGAGCAGAAAAGTTTTGTTCTATACTCTATTGCTATCGATGTTTATCATCATCTAACAGCCCAATCCTCCCCTGTAATGGCATTATATAGTTATCACTGAAAAAATATTGTCCACCAAGTCCAAAGTTTCCATCATGGAAACAGCGATATTTTAACTGTAATGTATGCTGACACCTACTGTACTGGCATAGATGCAACAGTGTCATTGCTAGCCATATTGGTAAACATGGCAACGCCTTCACATAGCCTTAACAGATTACCATCATTCTCCGGAGGACGAGAGCATTACGTAATCTCACTAGATTTCTGCAAAAGTTTAACTGTAGCAATTGTAATACAGCTGTATCATGTCTGCTGAAAAGCTACGGTGGCAGGAGCAAGCTGGCCACGCCCTGGTCACGTCCCTGAATGCTACCGCCTAGCCACGCGGCGAAAGTTCAACTTGGTTGAATTTTTGCCGCCAGCGTCTTGCTCACCATCTGGCCAGCTATACATCGATCATATTTTTTTACCGAAAATGAGAATATAATGGACTAATAAGTACCCGAAACAATACAATGTATTAGTATGTACATATTTACAAATATGTTGAAAGGAAGGCATTTGCTAGGAAATAGAGAAAAAATACAAAATACAAAATACAATACAATACAAAATTAGATCTTTTCTAAACAATTAACGGAACAAACGTTTTGTCAAGCATAATATTGGTGAAACTAAGAGAAAATAATATTTTTTTTGTATGCTTATAACACTAGAAAACAAAGCATTATGTTAGCTGGGCTTCATGTAGCCTAGCTGACTGTGCCGGTGGACAGTGCACTCAGCACAGCAATGAGGCAGTTGTTCGGGAAGAAAATAGAAGCAGTCTGCTCCTGAGTTCTGTTGATAGCATGCACCCATAACATCATGTCCTCCTTTTCCTCGCTGCTAATATTCATTAAACAAAGTTTAAACAAAGTACTGACTGCATATCGCCCATTGTTTATCGATTCCCACCCACTTTAGCGCGTACCTCCGCGGAGATAAGAGCAAAAGTGGGTGGGTTCAACCTACCGCTTGCCACCGCGGGGGGCGCAGCTATTGCCACCGGTAGTGTGAATGCCCCTTAAAAATACTGATTCAACTTCTGTACTCAAGTAAAAGTAAAAAAGTACAGGCTCTAGCGGTAGCGAAACGTGGCCCTCGACACTGGGCCTTCAGTGTCACCACAACAACGCAAAAGTAGCCAACTCTTTTCCAATGAAAGTAGCTAGCACTAGCGCCAAAAGTAGCTAGAAGTCGCCAGATGACGTCATGCACTCATTAGCATATTGAAGGCGTCATAGCGTATTATTTGAATCCTCCTGCTGGCCCCACCACACACACAAGCACAAGTTACTGACTGTCTGCACGGCTCAAGAGGAGAGGGAGAGAATCTGGCGCTGCTCGACTGTGATTACTCTAAGACTTATCGGTAGTGCAGCTATGGATATGCCCATTCATGCCCATCCATGCATCTGTGCTCTCCAATTCCTGGTGTGCGGCCTCTCTCCTGTAATCGGCATTGTAACCATATCCTCGTAGATGACAAGAAAGCGCGGCCAGTTCAAGTGTAGTTAAAAACTATGCAATCAGGCACATTTTTCTTGCCACATCTCAAACAATTTGTTTAGTGTTGCCATGAGAACGGAACTCCGATGAGAAGAGGTTGATCCATCATCAATGTAGGCTACTCTACCGTGTACTGTATTGTGTCAGCGTCAAAGTCACGATGGACAAAAATACAGTAGACTACTGCTTGACGCTCAAATTCTTCCTCCAAAATGCAATGCTGACAAAAAGATGAATATTGTCGCTGCATGATACCAGTACTTGCTGGTAAAACTTTATTTTAAAACCTAACACTAAATACAAACATATTGCAATTGCAGAATATCTGAAAAATAAAAAAACTGCATTCAAAAAAATATTATTTAGACCAATTAGACCAAACACAGCTGCTTCCCATTGTATCCTATTGCCAGGGATGGATCAGACATGCCAAAATATTATTGCGTATTGCCCAAAATGACATACAATGTGATGTAGAGTGTATGAGAAGTTGTGGCTAAATGCAGAAGATAGAGTTGACTAGCATTGCCACTAAATGTAGATGGTTTATAGTCGCCAGATTTGCCACTAAACTTTCTGTCTCTCATTTATAATAGCCTATTCTGGTAAATCTGAATGAATTAAGTTAGTCTATACTGTGGAGCTGATGGTTTCCAAAATATGAGCTGACCCTTTCTTGTCTGCTTCACGTAATTTACGTAAAATGCACCAATAGGCCTACCTGGGATAGTATTTTCTTCCGTTTTTGTACAAACTATTTAGGTTGAAATCGATCTTGATGATATTGTTAAGGCACACAATTATGCAAAATAGACAAACACATTAGCACTAAAGTAACTAGCTTGTTTTGGAAATGTAAGGAGTAAAATTAGTCAGAAAAATGAATACTTGAGTAAAGTACAGATACCTGAAAAAGCTACTTTTAAGTACAGTACATTAGTATTTGTACTTATCTTAACGCAATACTATGTAAATGGTGAGCTATGGAATGTTTCCCTTAAATGCACTATGTCTTTAATAGGTGGGTCTTGACGCAGTTACAGTAGCCAGCCCTGTGAGACTACTGGAACCTGACTGAAATGTTATATTTTTAGCGACTTTAATGTAGGACTCAGAGGGTCAAACCCAAAACAAAAGAGGTTGTGAATTATTGCTGCTGCAACGATCATACTAGTTGTACATTCATTTGATAAGCTGCTTGTGAACAATGTGAACACAGGGTTAATGTAATTTGACGACTATTAATTGCACCATATATTAACCGCAGTTTATTCAATGTTACGTCATCGGGTTGAAGGAATTTTTATATAAAAAAAAAAAAAAAAAAAAGGTCGGACACCAACCACTTCAATATACCGGTATGCACTAGCTATGCTATGTAAATTATGGTAGGTTACTATTGTTTGCTAATCGTGTTATTAACAAGCCAAGTCACCAACAAACAGCATGGCAAAAAAAAACTGAGTTAATATATTTCTGTGCTTGCAGGACAAATGAACATGTGTCAAGTGATGTGTGTTTTGTGCAGCTTCCAAGTTCCTACTCAAAGTCTATACTACTGCCAGAGTGGTTTATATGGATTCTACTCAAAAAAGGCCAAATAATTTTCCTTTTTTGTTCTTCATATATTTTCAAGTTAAGTTTGGGTTGCTAGCGGTGGCCAGGCAGTAGGCATATCCATTAGTCAGTAGGTAATTACTGACTAATGGATATGTCAGTAATATATCCATTAGTCAGTAGTACTATCGCCGAGGCTACCAGGCATTATATACAATAGTCAGTAGGCTATATCGGCAGGTAAAAAACATTGGCGCGGTGCAAATAGGCTACATAATATCGCCAGATCACCATTATGATTAAAGCGAATCCTGTGTTTGGCGTCAAATATGTTATATTTTCTCTGGTTCGTTTCCCCGTGCGTCTATTCAAATTGATCGGGCTGCTGGCAGCATTATGTGGTTCCATCCAGGTTCCACATTATATCGGGCAATCACTTTTTGTCATGACACCAGCAATATGGAATATTGCATGCATTTTCAGATCAGGAGAATATAAAATGTTTTCGCACTCAAATTTGTTGCAAAATGGTCGCAGTCTGGAGTCCCATAGAGGTCTTTGCAAAGTAGGAGAAAACAAGTGCAATCACTTCCCAATGGAGCGTGGCCAGACCTTATTAATAAAGTGAATATGGTCTGGTTACACCAGGCTAATTCTTTATACCCCTCTGCATCCCAAATAAAATGTCAATCGGTTTGGGACGCTCTGTTCTGATTGAGGTGTTTATATGGAGCATTTTCATTCGGGAGTATTTAAATGGATTCCATCAGAATATTAGGGTTGAAAACGCAGCTACTGTCTAATAATTACATGTGAAATGTCTTGTGTGAAAATAATTAAAACTCTTTTTGTGTGATGAGTCTTGCCTTTAACAAGACATCTGATATACTGCATCTCTGGAGGAAGAAAGGCCACTTGGTTACCATTATCTACCAGTGTCTGCCTTGACTCTTATTTGTGTTTTTTACAATATCAATCAACTTTATTCTGTTCTTCTATAAATACATTTGTCCATGTATTTCTCTATAATTACTTTTTTTTGTCTTTATTTCCCTAGTACTTTTGCTCTCATTGTCAACACCTCTACCTGACAGTCTGAAATCTACAGTACCATAACTTTTCCAAACTTACATCTTTAAAAGGGAATGGTGTTATACGCTTTGCAAGGTAAGGTGAGCAAAGCTAGGATTACAACACCTCAAGAGGTACAAAGGTCTCACTGAGGTCACTTGTTGAGGATTCATCTGAAGCATTAGATTCGTAATGGGACAAGACACGGCATAGACATGCTTTTCGCATCAAACTTAATTGCTTCAGGCATGCACTCAGTAATAGGCTTATACGATTAAGAGCCACAGAATGAATATGTCATATGCAATTTAGATGGTGATGGGCTTTTTCTTTATTAAGTATGAGAATATAAGGCAGAATGCATTGCGTACAGTGCTTTGATATTCGATGCAACAACATAAGTGGTCATACAGCAGGCTCAATTTGGAACTGAGGTTTGATTACCTCTTGCCATGTCTCTCTTTAGCCTGTCTCATTTGAAAACACTATTGTTGCTTTCATTGTCTCTCTTTGTTTTCACGTGTATTCATACAGTATAACTCCCAAGCTGGACCGTCAACAACCAGTTACATTTAATTTGACCCATAACAAACATCTTCCTAAAATATCATTGAATTCCTTCATTAAACACTCCAAAATCTAAATACTGTTGTCCTTGGCCCATGGCATACATTTTTTAGATGGGCTGTGTGTTAAGCACTTTAAATCACTGCTTTATAGCAGCTGAGAGTAGCTCCTCATACCTCCTACTGTTACAACAGAGAGCAATCAATAGATTACCACAGATACGGACAGCCCTCAACTGATAAAGCTCCAAAATCCATACTACAGCTCAGAGACTGATTAGAACCAATTACAATGGACGTCAGACTCCACAGCATAATGCACAGGTTTGTATGCACAAACGCAATCAAAATATACATAGGCCTACTGTAATTTTGATCATTTTAACCAATTTCTACTGTAAACACAAACAGATTTGGGAGGATACACTATGGTGAGAAACAGGGTGTTGCCAATAAAGTTATTTATCACGGCTGGAGGACCGTATAGGACCATGATCTAGAGCTAGCTCGTTGCCATGTCCTGTAAAGAATTAAAACTTCCTCCTGAATGATTCCCCACTCTCCATCTCTCTCTGAATGATGTGTCAGAAAGGGCATGTACAGCTAGTCTCCAAACAATGGTAACCCAGGTAGGCTGCCCTTATATCAGCCACACACACTTTCACTTTTTATCTTAGTCTTGAGCGAACAATCGATATTTGTAATTCCCATTGAAAAAGCGGTTTTACGGTGATTGGTGATGGTGAGGGGTTTTATTGTGATTATTTATGCTGTACACAATGAGTTAGCAAATGTCTGTATGGCGTTGATTATATTGTTGTAACGAATACTCGGGACAAGATAACACACTGGACCGAGGGAAACGTACAGAGGTTTAATGACCACACATACACTAAACACAAATAATAGATCAAAGACCACTGCCTGGACACACCCCCGGACCTAGGTGTGACAATTGTATTGCATTGTATTGTATATATTGTTTTCGTTATGCAGTAGTCTTACTCAAACATAGACGAAGCCATCCACACAGGAAGATTATAAAATAGCAGTGTTGTTGACCGTATGATCTTTGTTGGAATTGTGCGTATTCTTGCCTTGATGATATAAATAGGCGCCAATCCCTTTAGTAGCCTAGTTTTGCCTTTAAATTAGACTGTGTCTGGACCCAGTAGTGGGTTGATTCATGGGTGAAGAAGAGGCTAAGAGGGGGAGGGTGGATGATAATATTCTGGTGAAATTCTGCCCTGTTACTATTAGAAGCAGGTGGCCATTTAATACACAGATAACCTTTAACATAGGTGTAACCAAAAACTAAACAATGAGAGAAAATTGTGATTTTAGAAAGTAACTTAACACTCAATATTGAGTCTTAAAAGGTGCTGTTTCTGCCGTTTTATTTGTGTGTGTGTATTAATGTTCCACTTACAATAGGCAAAACATCTTAAATTATAAGGCTGCAAACAAATAAATGTCATTTCAGTAATTGCACAATTGTTAACCACTTAAATCAATAAACACTACATATGAAGTTGCAAAACATGACTTACAAAGGGCTTTCATTCATTTTCATAAAAATCAATACAGTCTTTTAAGGGACAGAGGTAAATTACCCCATTACTGAAAATCCTAGTAATCAATGCGTAACAAATATGTGATCTCCCTGCCAGATTTAAGAGTATAGGCTACAGTATATCCTGGGGAATATATATTGTCCATAGATGGCTTCAATGGCTTCATCTGATTTGACTGAATTTACAGAAATTTCCATTTACAGCGTTTGTTGACAGCATAAGGAAGAGAAGAGAAGAGGTTAACATCTGTTATGCAGATGGATGTGACTTTTTTTAAGGTGTCTGGCTGCATTTAAAAGTTAGATTTTGCATTAATTACTGTAGACAGCATGGCTATCGTTAATAAATGTTGACATACGTCAATGTAGCTACGTCAATGTCGGAGTATATCTGAGGTCTAGCATTGTCTTGCATTAGGAGGAACCCAGGGCCAACCGCACCAGCATATGGTCTCACAAGGGGTCTGAG
>JAODUE010000018.1:1694565-1712102 GCA_027564755.1 Amblyopsis hoosieri
GTCACTTAGATATTTATTAATTATTTAAAGAAAATCTAATTAAACATAAAACAAGATATATATAAATTAATATATATATATATATATATATATATATACACACACACACACACACATATTTATACACACATATTTATATTACACACACACACACACACACACACATATATATATACACACACACACACACACACACAGACTACATTTTAACAAAATCATAAATATAAGAATTCTATTAATCTAAAAACATGCAGTTTATTATATATATAAAAATAAGAATGTATGTATGTAATATATAGATGTATATAAAACAATTTATAAAATAAAAATGTAGAAATAATCGAATTTAGAAACTGCTGCAGTGGTCTTACATTTTTTCAACGGCTGTATATCCATCAGTCACGGCTCTTGAATCTAAATATTGGCTGGCCAGCAAGTTTATTACATTGGCTAGGTAAATTGTGCATTAACATGTATAATCAGTGATTGTAAGCCAATACACGTTTTGTCAAGATTCACTAAATATCTCCTAAGCATTCTTTGTGTGGTGAAAAAAAAGATCTGGTACTTCTGCTCTGTAAATAGTAAGTGGTGCAGACCACACACACAATACTATACTAGCCTTTGCAAGCTTCTGAAGGAGCACCCTGTGGCACTGAAGGAAGATGTGTTTTTGTTTTGAGTGTTCTCCACAATGACTTACTATATATTTAATGTGGTGGTATTCTTTGTCTTTTGTTTATCCGGGGTTCTAGAATAAAATGGAGTACCTTCGAAGTCTTGTAGAATGTGTCCATCCCTAAAGGACAGAGTCTGTTTGAGCTGTTGATCCAGCATGCTGTGGACTGTGACGAAGCCCTCGTCCAGAGCCACCACGTAAGGAAAGCACACCGCAGCACCGACCACGCTCTCTGACCAGTTCACAGGGGCCCGTTGAGACGCACCCTCAGCATTAGCAAACATTCCTGGAGGTACAGGGAAAAAGGAGACAGGGGTAAGGTGAAGGGAGAATGTTGCCCAGCTGAGAAAGTTGAAGATAATCACCAGCCCTTAAGAAAGAATGAAAACGCCAAACAAGCATTTGCCACTCAGTAGGAAGTGTAGATGATCTAGTATATGCCTTACTAGATATTTGATGAATGTATAAATGAGAAAAACAAATTATCTGTAGGGCCCCTTAGTCTGTAGTCTCAGCCTCTTCTGTCCTTTAGTCACACAAGCAAATGTGCTGATTCTGCGGAAAGTCTGATACATATACTTGTTTGAGAGAGATAACGACGTTCAGGAAGTCGATGTTCAGTGGCCGTTAACATTTTCACTCAAGAAGTCTGTATCTGCAATTGCGACGATATTGGTGCTTTATTTACCAATTTCAGATGTTAAATTAATATTAAGCAGTTACTGTAGTCTACAAGACCTGAAAACAGCCAGAGTCCTGTTGTTATGGTTTTCCAACAAATCCTCTGTGTGTTTAACGTCTGACTTTGTCATTGTTGGTCGTTACGCATGTCAGTCAAAATACCTCTCCTGTCAATTAGGCGGATCTTGACGTAGTTAGCCAGCACTGTGTCCCAGACTTCACGTAGTAAAGGCTGCCTCTGTGAGACTACTTAGTCTGCAATGTCTGCATTCAAAGCATACAGTAGTTTAATACTGCCAATTGACCTTTCCCAAGCCCCGCCCCTTTTTGCATGTCCTCCAATGACAGTTGAGCATTTATTGAATCTGACGGAACCTACCGTCAACTGTCTGTTTTGCTGTAATAGCTTTCTATGGTGTTTTGTCCTACCTAGTTGCAGTAACTAGGTAGGACAAGTGAAAGGGGCAGCGCTTGGGAAAGGTCAATTGGTGTGACCAGTCAATAGCAGGTGATTGGACCACCTTCACTGAATCAGAACGAGCACCAACATGGTGATACTTTTCACCACAGGTTGCTGTTGGCATCTAGTGAACTAACTGCTCAACTTCATGCCGATTCACACAGGGTTTCTTACATAGAATCCACATTTGAGCAGCAACTCACCGAGACCACCAGGAGCAGCCAACAGGAACTCCTCCCTGCCAATCCTCTTGACAATAGGCTGCCTCTCCTCACTGTTGTAAGGAAAGAGAGCTTGGGAAGCTCCCGTGCTGTAGTTAAGAATCATGTACTGTGTGGTAAGGGCCAGGCACAGGAAGTAACCGTCAAGACTGACGGCACAAGGTTGCTCAGGTGTGGTCACCTCTTTAACCAGCTGAACTCTGTCCTCGTACACCATGTATATCTGCACCACCCGCCGCCTGGACGAGAGGACACCGATTTCCACACAGAATGGATCGCAGTTCACCGGGTTCTCATTTAAGCAAAATGTTGTCACACCTTTAATCCTGGCTCCGCCCGCTGCGGCAGACGGCACAGTCTCCAGAGTGACCATGTTCACAAGAAACAGTATTCCATCACAAAGTACCAGAAGACGCTCCAAAGCTGATGCAGCCCTTAGCTCGGCAACAGGTTTCTTTAGCCCCAAGTATTTATGGAGCAGCTTCTGCGCTGAGTAAGTCAGTCTACCTTTTAGAGATGTGACCTCATCCAGCAGGAAGTGATGGATAAAGCAGTCATTGGTGCCCACATACAGGTGCTTGCCACAGCATTCTAAACACTCGATGTTGATGCGAGCCTTGTCACCCATCAGTAGGTCTCGCTCCACTGCGGGGACCAGCTCAAAGGCCTTCACACTCATCTCCACCAAGGCATCTATACTAAATGACAACAAAACAGAGAGACATCAGCAGATTCCCTAGTAAAGCCCAAAATACATATATTGTATCTGTTCGTTAATACTCTTCTTACGAGAAAACGAGTTATCAAACCTGTGTATGTTAGGTTCTACACCATTACATAGGCCTACTGCATATGGGGTATCCTTAGTAGGCTGTTATAGCAGTTATCTCCGGTATCTAGCTAGCATGGATTCAAATTGAAACCAATGCTGACGTTAGCCAAACAAAACCACACAATAAACAAAGAAAACAGTGCGGCTTGCTAGCGCTGGTTAACTTCTCATTTATTCTGAATGTCTCTTACAGACATTTGAAGCAATACATTATTGGATGTATAATTAGGCTGATAAATTATGATTATGCTAGCTAGCTACCACCTAACTAGCTAAGAAGCTAACATAATAATAGTCTTATTAATGTGTAATAGTCATCTAGTTAGATCTTCTCTGTAAAATCAGGCTAGCAGTGAATATGATCGAACAAGTGTCATCGAGTTACCCCAGTTACAAGTTGTGAGGTTTGTCGATGAAATTGCCGACCCGGACTCCTGTCCCCGCTCTGCGCAACTCCGCCCCGATTCTCCACCAGCTGCAGGCCAATTCACCAGCGGGACTCGCTTACTACTTTAAAAACAGCAGCTAGATTGACTATCTCTGGACAATCACGCATTGTAAAATCACTCATTCGGCCCAACTAAAAGTGAAGGTGGAAGTGGTGAGACATTTCTCTCATAGGTAAACACCGCCCATTCGGACTTGGATCTCTGGTTGGGGTGTGTTCAATATAGATTTCTTCGTCGTCTAGATTTCTGCACACGATCAACTACAAAGGCGCATTGCTGCCCGTTATGGGTTGTTGATAGGTACTTACTTACACCTTTTCAAATTCTCTGCTCCAACATTTGCGTACTGTAGGCTAGCACGTAGTGAAAAATCTTAAAATGCTCACTGTGTGATGTCTGCCCAGTCTACTTAGAAATAACCATACGGTACCCTTTTTACACACCCACAACTCAAAGTCTACTAAGTAGCCTAGTGTAATTGAAGGCACTGACTCAGAGATGCACTGAAACCTCATCGGCGAGTGAATGATAATACGATATCCAATGAGAGATATATTTGTAATTCTACTTTTTGGGTCAGTCTTGCATGTGCATGTCTTACCGTTTTTCCATGACATATGTCTAGGTTACCTCAATAGCCAGACTGGTTATTATCCACCATGAGGGAGCTCCCACAGAACTTATTAATCCCCATTTATTTGGTATAAATTGCCATCAAAAGTTCAATAGTGAGTGCAAAGCAACCAGGAATACGATTGTTGAGAGAGAGAAAAAAATGGACGTGGTAAAATATATATTTTCTACAATATTGTGTTACCGGCATGGGTCTTAGGGACCCAACTGTCCGCACAGTAACAATTTGCATGATCTTGAACGCAACTCAAATGTTGTTCACCCAAGATGCACCTGTCTAGCTGAACCAGTCCGACTCTAGAGAAAAGCCATTTTGTTATGCTAGCTAGCTATGTGGCTAAAGCCACCAGTGATGAGTGTGTGCGATCGTATAAGTAACGCTATTTTGCTTTTATTTTTACCGGGTTCGACTGAAGCGATACAGTATTAAATAACATATTATTTGTCGAAATGTTAGAATAGAAATACATAATGGAGTTCTCGACTTCAAGTGCCGGAGAGTGTAACTTGTAGCTAAAGTCGGCTACCGTTATATGCTCGTTAACATTGTTTGCTAGCTGTTTACCAAACTAGCCTACCGATGTTATCTTGTTAGCACGTTGTAGCCTTACCACCACTTGTGTTTTTCGTTTTTGTTTTATTGCCAAATATATAACCAAAGATAGAAGATACATTACAATACCAGTAAGCCTATTACTAGTAACAGGCAACTGTAGTACCGGTAGTAACAGGCACATCAGCCACGTTATTCAACTGAGACTTTGAGTAGAGCTACCGTAACGATAGGTGACATTCAACGTTCATTCCGTAATGGAAGGAGATATTAGACAGGACAAAAAAGCTAACTTTGCTGCTTTAACGGAGCATAACACAAATGGAATGGCAAGGACGTCTGCGGTTGCATCTAGCAAGACTGGCGCTTCAAAGAAATTAGTAATAAAAAACTTCAAAGGTACAGTAGCTATCATAATTTCTACTACAGTATACGTCCTGTCAAATAACCGATAGAATGGCTATTTTCCAGGAGTTAACATCTCAGAAATATTCACTGTCCCATCATGAATTCTATTATACCAGTGTTCAGTCCATATACAAGAAACCTTGTGTATAATTTGTGTAACAGAAAGGCCTAAACTGTCTGAGAATTACACCGAAGACACTTGGCTAAAACTACGAGATGCCGTTGGTGCAATCCAGAACAGTACCTCCATCAAATACAATCTGGAGGAGCTCTACCAGGTTAGTGTGTTTATTATCAAAGTGAACTTTATACTGTATGCTCTAGACTAAAGTTTACTTTGAACATTCATAACACATAGGCTCCTATATATTAGGCCTACTTGTACTGTATTTGGCTTATTGTACATGTATTGTTCAGTTTTGACAGTTGAAGTTGTATGCTTTGTGTGGATTTTACTAATGGTCATTTATGATTGTGTGTGGTACCATGCAGTGTATATAAGTCCTGCTAACAGTATTTCTTGTGCTTTGGCCTTCTCTGTTCCTGAAATACGTTTAGGCGGTGGAAAACCTCTGTTCCTATAAGGTGTCTCCAACACTGTACAAACAGTTGAGGCAGGTATGTGAGGACCATGTGCAAGCCCAGATCCACCAGTTCAGAGAATATCCTTGTGTATGTGTGTGATAAATGGGAATTCCACACATTTTGTTTTACTTTGTAATTTTCCCCAAATGTGACTCAAACAAAAATATTTAGAGGTTTGGAAATATTCCTTGATAATTATGGAAACAAACAGGGCTGTCAAAAAACATATATTGCACACAAAAGTGCTCTTTATAAAATGTAATGTGATTGTGAACACTATATCCCAGCTAGGGATGGGACGATATGATATAATCGTTTATCATGATAAAAATAATGACAATCGTATTGTCGTGGTGAATGTCCATTATCGTGATAATCATAAATATTAATATTTGCACAAGTGACTTGACAAAAGCGGTCTAGCTGACTTGTACAGTCAAATTGTATTGATAAATACTAACTTATTTATTAGCCTGCATCTTTCCAATCAATCACCACTATGGCTCAGCTTGCCCATTGTGTCCCCCACATAAAAAAGATCAATCAAATTAGTTGAAATACTAGTTTCAAAACTAAATGAATCACACAAAAAAGATAAGCATGTGTCATGATACATAAGAAAGTGATTCCAGTATGTTTTAGTGCTATTTTAAAATAATCGTGATACTATTGTTTATCGCAATTATTTTGACCAGGATAATCGTGATATTAACTTTTCATATCGTCCCATGCCTAATCCCAGCTCATAGTTAAAAACTCTTGTTTCAAGGAGAGATTCAGATGTACTGTAATCCTATACTTTCATTGTCATTGCACAGGTTTGCAGGCCTGTCAGTATACTCCAGAGAGCCATTTTGTTCAATAACAGCAGAACTCTCATCATGTAATGATTATTGGTCACTTGTGAATGAAAAGATGCTCTTTAACATAGATCTCACAGAATCGTTGGACAACCTGTCCTTCCTGAAGAGGATGAATCGCTGCTGGCAAGATCACTGCAGACAGACTGTAAGATGTAAATGCCACAGTGGTGTGCGGTCAGGCCTTTCAACCCATTCAGAGAAAGGGGTGACCAAAATAGGACCATAATCTTATTTTTAATTTATGAAACACGTATCGCCTTTTATGTCAAAAATATATTTATTATAGTTTGACAAATATAGCCATATCAGAAGTAGGCTATGTAAACTTCAAATCTGTGTTTTCGCTACTTTTCCAGTCAGAGGAAATGAAATGTGTAGTCTTTGTTAGCCAATCAAAACAAATTAATTTAAGCAACGTAGCTGTACACTCGTCGTACGACCCGTTGCGAAAACCTGAAGGGTGCTGTTTCCTATGGCTGAGTATCTGACCAATAAAATGTCCAATTATCAAGATAGAATGCAGATTCAAAGGTCCTATCCACAGGGAGAAGGGGCTACGTAGCCTGTAAAACCACACACACAGCCTGGATGATATCAGATGTTCGCTTTATGATTGTGGTAAATTAATATATCTTGCGATGGTAAAATCTGACAATGCATACACACACCTGTGTAGCAGCCTAGGCTACCGTTAACCCCTGGCTGCACACAATAATGGTAAAGTTAGAGACCACCCCTCATCCCGCTGGGGGGGGGGGGTGGTTGGGGGCGGTCGAACTAGAAGGGTCGGCAGGTTCATGCACTGCATGCCACTGAAATTATATATATATATATATATATATATATATATATATATAGGTGCTTTATTAATAGTAAATTGATTACATGTATGCTGTCTGGACTTCTCTTTCATTAGATCATGATCCGGAGTATTTTTCTGTTCTTGGATCGTACCTATGTGCTTCAGAATTCCCTGCTTCCTTCCATCTGGTATGATCCGATATCTGTTGTCCTAATCCGTTGCATGGGCTCTGAGTGAGTGTCTTTTAAGAAGCTAAAGCTGCGCACGCATTGCAGGGACACCGGGTTGGAACTGTTCCGCACTCACATCGTGAGTGACGGCGGCGTCCAGAAGCGCACGGTGGACGGCATCTTGGAACAGATCGAGCTGGAGCGCAACGGAGAGTCAGTAGACCGCAGTCTGCTCAGGAGCCTGCTGGGCATGCTTTCAGACCTGCAGGTGGCCAGCCAGTCTATTCCCCTGCTCTGCCTGTTGGGTGCGCTGTTCGGCTGCGTCCTTGCTTGTCCTCTTCTAGTCTTCAGTGGTCTCCTTTTATCTGGTCTCCCAGGTTTACAAAGAGTCCTTTGAGGAGAGGTTTCTGACTGAGACCAACCGGTTGTATGCAGCAGAAGGACAGAGGCTAATGCAGGACAGAGATGTGAGTGACACCTGTACATTATAGTTCTAGCCAAATGTAATTATGTTGTTGTGTTGTTCAACATTATATTGTGATAGCAAGTTCACATGGAGGCCAATGCTGGGTTGCTCGTGTGTGTGTGTGTGTGTGTGTGTGTGTGTGTGTGTGTCCGTGTCCGCGCGCATACAGGTGCCTGAGTACTTGCATCATGTTGCTCATCGCTTAGAAGAGGAGAACGACCGCGTCATCAGCTACCTCGACCAGAGCACACAGTAACGCTCTCTATGACCCATCGCTTGCTATTCTGGCCTGTGCCCCGAATGTTGACGCATCCTTCTAAAGCAGATCATTACTGAATTTCTCTATGAGCTGGTGTGTGTGTGAGCTCTTTCAGACACCTGTGATTCCCTGTCATCCACAGGAAACCTCTCATCACCTCTGTTGAGAAACAGCTATTGGGTGAACACATGACGGCAATACTACAAAAAGGTAAGGCGCGTATAGAAGTGCAGTTACTCTCACGACCCCGAGGATTATGCAGCTCGTCTCGGTATGGCCTGTATTGGTTTCAAAAGGCCCAAAAGAACAAGATCCTACACTAAATATGTCGGTGTCCGTCCATGGCCGGTGCCTTTGTTTTAGTTTCTAATCTTGACGCATCTTGTTTTGTAATACTGACCTGTTTGCATGAGTCTACATTATAGTCTAATCGTGTGTTTGCTTGTGTGTGTGTGCGTGAGTCAGGTCTTGGCACCCTACTAGATGCAAATCGTGTGACGGAGCTCGCGCTACTCTACCAGCTCTTGAGCAAGGTGAAAGGTGGACTCCCTATACTGCTGCAGTTCTGGAGGGACTACATCAAGGTATACACGGCACCATATTGTTCCCTCCCTCCCACACCTCCTATGTAGAACTCCATAACACTGTTTTGCCCCTTAGACCTTTGGCGGGGACATTGTGGGCACGCCAGAGAAGGACAAGGATATGGTGCAGGACCTGCTCGACTTCAAAGACAAGATGGACAATGTGGCACAGGGCTGTTTTGTGCGCAATGAGAGCTTCATCAATGCCATGAAGGAGGCCTTTGAAACCTTTATCAACAAGAGGCCCAACAAGCCTGCTGAGCTCATCGGTATGTTTCTATGTAAACACAACGAACAATTTAAATAGATTACTTTTATTTGAAAAGCATGCTGACCGCTTCCTTGCTGGTGGTTTTTCTGTCCAGCTAAGTATGTGGACTCCAAGCTGCGTGCTGGGAACAAGGAGGCTACCGAGGAGGAGCTGGAGAGAATCCTGGACAAGATCATGATCATTTTCCGTTTTATTCACGGTTAGTTGTGGGTGTTTTGGTTGTCGTGTGTGTGTGTGTAGAGATGAAACGGTATGAACATTTCATATCACGATTATAGTGACCAAACTGATCACAGTTAACGGTATTATTAAATATAAGAAAAGAAATAAAGGTATTGACAGTTTTTTTTTATGAAACAGGTAACATAATAAGCCTAAACCACAAAAATATGTTTTATCTTCTCAGTCCCTCCTCTCTTCTACTAATTTAATATGTTACAAATTACACTGAGTGCATTGATTGTGCAGTAGGTCGATTCTGTAGAATCATGAATATATTTACATAGCCTACCTTTACTTTTACTGTGACGTAGTGCTAATGGACAGAATAGGCTGACTTTGACAACACTGTCAGATCGATTGAATGCGCTGGGCCTGTGGGGTAACAAACTAAGCAAACTCTTTTATTAGTAAGCCTATGCTACGGTAGGCTAAGGGGGTTAGCGCAAGATGTAAAATTAAGTGCAGTGCAGTGCAGTGTTTTAAAAAAGCAGTCGAACACCACACGTGAAACGGACACGAAGCAAACGCCGGCCCGGCACGGAGCCGGAGAGTCGCATGCGCCCTTTTTCGAGAGGTAAGCCTTCGTCCTTCTGAATGCAGAACTGGCACGAGAGCTGCATCCGTTGAGCTGTGTTTGCCCGCGTTCGCTCCGTGGTGTGCGAATGAGCACTCGCTGCCTTTCGCCAGGTGTTGGTTGAGGCAAAACAAACCCACATTACGCTGGGTCTAGTAGGTTACTAACTGGTGTCACGCTGGTAGGCTCTTAACCGTGAGTTTTTCAGCGCGGTAATCAAACACAGATTTAATGCTAACTAATATTTGGAACGATAATACTAACCGGCGGGAATTTTACCGTGGTTTATAGTGAAACCGGTAACCGTTACATCCCTACGTGTGTGTGCGCGCATGTATTCACACACACACACAGATTGCCTGTCTGAACACCATTCAGATTTTTCCAGCATTAAATCAACATTATGCAGTAATATGAGCTTTATCTAAAGGTTGTTTTCTGTATCCTAACTTAGGAAAGGACGTGTTTGAGGCATTTTATAAGAAGGACTTGGCCAAGCGCTTGCTGGTTGGCAAGAGTGCCTCTGTTGATGCTGAGAAGTCTATGCTTTCTAAGCTGAAGCACGGTACAAGTACTCTCTTAACTCAGAGCTTTAATCACAATATAATGCCTTTTCATTTTTAGTTTTGCATATGTATTACTACTTATGTCCATGTCAAAGCTTTTTAGAATACATTTATTGGTGGAATCTGACTTGCAATTTGTAGCAATGGTTTCAAGACTCATAGTACTTTTTAAGTACTTTATGTACTTAATTTCAGGATTTCCTTGATGCAACTTCATAAAACAGTAGAAGTAGCTAAGTATAAAGATTAGAGAAGTAGATTTAGAGATAGTAGAGAAGTGTTTTATGTAAGATGGCCTATTGGTTTTGTGAAAGTCTTGTGTCAAACCTCCAAGTAGGATTTGAGATGTGAGGTTTACTATTTGTTTTTCCTTTGGTAGAATGTGGAGCAGCATTCACCAGTAAGCTAGAGGGAATGTTTAAGGACATGGAGCTGTCAAAAGACATTATGATCCAGTACAAACAGGTATGTATACACACACGTAACTTAATTTGGACTGGGCTGTCACTGATTGTGGTCATTAAGTATAGCTACAAACGCCATGAGCTTATGTATGTTCCAATCACAGTACACACAGAACCAGAGTGAGCCCAGCAACATAGAGCTGACGGTCAACGTCCTGACAATGGGCTACTGGCCTTCATACATGCCAATGGAGGTCCACCTGCCCCCAGAAGTAAGTGCTTGGAGTGTGTGTGTGTGTGTATGTGTGTACGTATGCATGTTCCCCTGTCCATTCAATCAATATGAACCATGTCTAAAGAGGTTGACTTGGTCTATAAATGCTAATGTGTGATCGTCATTAATGTTTGTGTGTCCCACCTGTACCCATTGGTCAGATGGTGAAGCTGCAGGAGGTGTTCAAGCTCTTCTACCTGGGCAAGCACAGCGGCAGGAAGCTGCAATGGCAGCCCACACTAGGCCACGCTGTCCTCAAGACAGAGTTCAAAGAGGTGAGGCGCTGGTCAGAGCCGGGCGGGGCGGGTGCTAATACACGCCACGTCACGTCACGCGTGTCCACTATGTCCGCAGGGGAAAAAGGAGCTGCAGGTCTCCCTCTTCCAGACACTGGTGCTACTAATGTTCAACGAGGGAGAGGAGTTTAGCGTGGAGGAGATCCGCATGGCCACCGGCATAGGTTTTGTTCTACTTCTATTTCCCACCCCGACGTGTTGTGCTTATCTTCTTGGTAGAATGTGTGAAGGTGTCAGTCTGGCCTGTAACGTGCTCTCTACCTGCCGCCCCGTACAGAGGAGGCAGAGCTGAAGCGCACACTACAGTCCCTGGCTTGTGGCAAGGCGCGCGTCCTCAATAAGAGCCCCCGGGGGAAAGAGGTGGAGGACCCAGACCGCTTCAACTTCAACAACGACTTCCGACACAAACTGTTCCGCATCAAGATCAACCAGATCCAGATGAAGGAGACTGTAGGGTCACTGGCACAACTGCCTCTTTATTTTATCTCTCACTCTCAGAAATCTGTGTGCGTGTGTGTGTGTGTGTGTGTGTGCGTGTGCGAGAGAGAAGGGGAATGTTTAGTCAGTCGCTCATGGTGTGACTGCATGCTATTTGGTCACCTCACCAGGTGGAGGAGCAAGTGAGCACGACGGAGCGCGTCTTCCAGGACCGGCAGTACCAGATCGACGCTGCTGTGGTGCGCATCATGAAGATGAGAAAGACCCTCGGCCACAACCTGCTGGTGTCGGAGCTCTACAACCAGCTCAAGTTCCCTGTGAAGGTGATACATCATGAGCACCCCTCCACTGCCCCCTAGTGTTAAGACATTTGACTGACGCTGCATTCACACTGCCAGCTACAGTCAGCTACAAAGTGACAGACCCTCATTCATTTCAATGAGCGCTGGGCGACTATGCAGGCGACAGTGAGCAAAAAATCAGCCGGCTACTTACGTAAAGTTGACAACGTTTATTCCAAAAATAAATTCTCATTCAAACAGACAGTTGCTGTGTACATCTGACGGCCCTCCCTCTTCTTGACGATTGAAAATGGAGGAGAAACTTGTTCCTTTACACTGTAAAGGAACAAGTTTCTTAAGTTTCTCCTCCATTTTCATTATAAATATAAAGAAAGGCATAAATTGCTTGTGAGGTTAATTAATGCATTGGACACAAGGCGTTTACATAACTTCTAGGCTGGCTCCGCCCGACTATGCTTGCAGATCAATTTATTTAGCTGAGATTACAGTCTGTAAACCCTGATTACGTTAGTGTTTTCACAGCCACCCTGCTGGCGGCCCAATCAGCATGGGTTAGTGAGATGACGTTGAAGTCAAGCGTGTTTGGAAATGGTGGTAGAGCTAGATGAAGCGATCAAAACAATTGTAGCAACGCTGATTGGTTCAGCGCTGTCCAAAAGTTTCAAAATTGACCAGAGGTTAAATAGGAGGAGGATACTACTGCCCAATCGAGCGTGGCCAGCTACACCAGGCTACATAAGTACAGCTTTATCTACAATTTCCATAGTTTGTTCATGAGTTTGTTGAACCCATGCATGTAGCAAGGCAGACACACCTCTTTGAGCGACAGGCCAGACACACTTACAAGCGATGGCTACAAACTAACCTGGCTACAAAGAGCAACAACTCTAGCGGTGTGAGTGCGGGGTTAGAGTGGGAACCCTGTTGAATGTATCTGTTCCTCATTATCGTCTGTCCCCACAGCCTGGCGATCTAAAGAAGCGTATCGAGTCGCTGATAGACCGGGATTACATGGAGCGTGACAAGGAGACTCCAACGCAGTACCATTACGTGGCCTGAAGGGCTGTTTTCTACTACTACTACATTGACTGGCCATGCCTTCCTTATGGCGAGTGTAGCGCTGGCCACAGAAACAGCATACAGCCCCTCAGCCACCCGTCTCTTCCTGTGGCGGCCATTTTATTTCCCCCTTCTATCCGGGCTGCTGGAGCCAGGGTGGGCCAGAGTCCCAGAGAGGCTTGAGAGTCAGCTGCACTGTTCCCACCCAGCATGTGCCTCGGAGGGCCTCTCTGAGCAGGACTGGTCTGTGATGGGACATGAGGAGTGGCTCAGGAGCTCGATTGGTCAGTTTGATGGGACAAATCTGCTCATACTAAACTTAGCTGGAAATAAATACATACTAGCACTTTTCCCATGTTATGTTTGTTCTTTTTGTTTTCTTTTTCTTTATGGTATTCATCCACTTTGATCTAAATCAGTTATTTTCTGCTATAGTTGGTTTGTTTTGAGTTTTATTGTTTTTGTTTTTTAAGGTATGCTAAGTAAGACCCTATGGGTTTTTAAGGTGTTTTAGTTCTACTCGGTTCACCCTTTACCCTGTTGGGCTCTCTTTATAGAATGTCTGTCTATAAAATTGGAGGGAGAAGGTAAAAAATGTGTACATCTGAGTTCACCGCTCTGAACAATGCTGCGGTGGTGGTCTGTTTTTTGTTTGGATTCAGATTGCTTGTGTGCTCATGACTGTCAATCTTACTTAGTATTCCTTTTTATTTGTAGGTCACACAACTATTTGCATTTTCCTTTTTCTTTCTTTAAAGCCTGCCTAGTGGCTCTCACCTGATTTAGCATGCAAACACTGTATGAGAGCAAAGACACATGGGCAAGAACAGCAAGACGTTGGCTTCCGAGTGATAAGTTCAGCAGCATGTTGGCAGGAGGCAGATTGATTCACCAGCTAATGACACAGGACAAGCTCACTGGGGTATTTTCTTTAACTATCTAACATATTTTGACCAAAATGTCCAGTGTCACGTGCTGAAATTTTGTAGATCTGATTGTATTCTTTGTAAGAGAGAAAATGAACCTGAATAAATTGATATTTAATTAATTATTGATACGTGTGGAGAATTTACAGTGGCCATTCCTGGTTCTTTGCACATGTGCTGCAATTGCTTTAATGTAATTTCATCCCTGGAATCACTAAAAGAAAACTGACTATAACATACAATGAAAAAAGCCATGTGCATTAATTTACCAGATTTTTTTGTGGAACAAGTAATATTTTCTTACCCTAAGTAGTCATTTTTATCACGGAGGAGCAATTCATTTGAATGTATAAGCTCCCTCCCCTATAATAAAATACACATTACAGCCATCCCCAGCTGATTGTGTGTGTGTGTGGGGGGGGGTCCCAAAAGAAATGCAGAGTTTATCCTTTGTCTGTTTGTGTTAATATTGCTGTTGTTGCTATGTTACTGAAACATGTCTGTCAATATATTAGTTATTTTATGATTATAGCACAACAATGTCTTAAAGTCACTAGGTATCTATAGTCAAGACTGGTATTTATAAAAAATACCCCTTGGTTAAAGTCAGATGCTGTATCCATCACAATTATACTCGGATGTTCATCATAAAAATATAAAACTTTTGGGTGACCTGCTGATGTTAAAACAACCACTTGTCCGCTAATCTGAGGAATTAAATATTGTTATATTTGAAATGAGTGAATGACTGAAATGTCAGAATTTAGCATGGCCAACCTAATCCAGGCATGGACATTCAAACATTCACTGTGTTCACCCTCGTGAATAGATGGAGTCATCAGCTGACTGTCCGTGGCACACAGACCTTATGCACGAGGGTGCGCATGGATATCCACATGCTGATTACTTCGTCATTTTACAGTTACACTTATTGCTATAGCAAAGGCATTTCCCATATCGACTGATATCTAGGCCCTACATGTTGGATATCCTAGGTCCTAAATGTTGTAGCCAATCAGGCTAAAGTAACATTGACAACACCGTCCAAGTCTATATGGTATAGGCCAACATCTTGCGTGTTTATTGTAGGCTACTATATTTTAATTACACGCATTTCCTGCCCAGTTCCACGTCACATTTTTTATAGCAGTCATGTTGAAAGAACGTCGCGCCTCAGACGGGGAGGGGTTTCTCACGTGACTGTACGGTCTTTCTAAGATACAATTTCACATGACTACATGACATTCATGAGAGTTCTTGCGCCGTTCTTTTATACTTCAAACAGATCATAAATGCAAAAGAAGTGTGGCCCATATATTACAAATTTAAGAGGAAATCACAAACGCAAGATTTGTTTTTGTTTTCCTTTGGTCGGTTTCAGTGTGACTGAGACTGACGTAGACGGCTCTGGAAGCTGCGCTCGAAGTGCGTACATTGCGCACTGAGACTGCTGATACACCTGCGCCTGGAATTCCGCTGTATTGTAGCCATTTGTCTTGTTAACTGTGAGAGCTCTGGAAATGAATAATGGTACGCTGTCTTTTTCGAGCCCTCATCGCTTGGTTTTCACTTCTAGGTGAGTTTACTTCGAACAACATACATAGAATTTAGGCTGCTACACCGCGTCATTTTAGCGTTATAAGATGGTCTACACGTCACGAGGCAATAATGACAATAGGACAAGGAGTCAGATTACTGTGGATATCGTATGCAACACAAGCGCTTACAAGCGCGACCATCTGACATCATGGTGATACAAGCGAGCTCATTTATCTGCTTCATTGTAGGCCTATCGCTTTATCAGACTGAACAGAGAACAATAGTCTATAGGCTGACAGTAAGTTAGGCTATAGTATTTTAGTTGGAACCAGTATGTGCCCATCACTCGTGAATTTAGTATGCATTTTGTTAGGCCAGCTGTGTAGAGCAGTTAGGATTTCTGTTGTCAGTCAGTCCCTATCCCTTTTCAGAGTGAATGTTGGCGGTTACAGGGTCAAGTTTCACCGAGAATGGAAGTGAGTGAGAGAGAGAGAGAGAGAGAGAGAGAGAGAGAGAGAGAGAGAGAGAGAGAGAGAGAGAGAGATGGGTAGTGAATGATTAACGCACTACAGGCCACCTTCCGTTAGGACAATCTAATGGACAAGAAAGCTCAATATAAGCTACAAGTTACTGCACCAGGCCACACTGAAATAGTTAAGGATATACCATAATCCATAATGCATAACTATTTAGCAGGAACTGGAACAAAGTAGAGTGTGGGGTTTAGGGAACATGAGTGAAATATGCGGTGCCAACAAAGTTCATAGAGTTGATTTGTAAATGGAACAGATCAGAGGAACACTGCTTTATTCATACTAACAATTGAATGCCATTCTGATACAAAACACCATAAGGGAAAGCATAAAGGGCCAACCACAAAAATTGTATCACACAGTAGCAGTCTGTGTATGCTACCTCAACACACATTATAGGGTTAGTATACCTGGAAAATTATTTAATTAAATGTGTATTGTACTCAAAAATCGTCAAGACAGCTGAAACATAAATATAATAGAATGTCATGTGCCAGAAACACACACACACGCATGTATTATCATATTTGATCATATTACCATATCATATCATCAGGGAAACGTGTACACTTGGTGTGGACGCTCAAGTTCTGTTTACACTATTTTAATACAATTGTTCAAATATTTTTGCTGTCTACTGCCTCCTACTGGTTGCTGATGGTGTCACATTAATGTCACTTCCAGGTTGTGTTAATGGGGTTGTTCTTGAGGTCAGGGAGGGCAACTCTACCTGCATTAAAGCTGAGCTCTCTGCTGTTTTCTCCATCATATACAACACCTCCAGTGGCACAGTATGTATACAAAAGACCATCTTATCTGAACATATTTTGAATTTGTGATATCTTTTTTTTTTGGGTAAAAATTATGCTTCAGCTTTAATATCAGTATGTGTCAACAGTCCAAAATCCATATGTGTGACTCTCCCCACCTATCTGCAGTCCAGAACAGTCCAGGTGCCGCTCCCAGACTCAACTACCGTCAATCCAAGCAGCAGTTCCTGCGGAAGCAACAGCAGTTCCCCGTGGCTAGTGGGTGCGTTCGGAGCAGGCCACGCCCTCGGCCTGGGTTTCTCCACCAATGGAAGCGTGTACAGCGTGGCCAATCTGACGCTGCAGTACAACCTCAGTGACGCCTCTGTCTTTCCTCAGGCCAACAGCTCTGGTGAGAAGCACACTGTACAGTTACTACTAAACATAAACATGAACAACACCAGCAAAGAATACATTCACAGTGCCTAATGTGTGAGGCACATAGCAATACAGTGGAACAAATATCGCTCTAGCTAAATTTGCCTATCGCCTCAGTTTGCATTGTTTTAAATATACCTGATGGCAGGAAATCTCATGAATACATGCACTACTGCAGGCACGGCTGAGCAACTTAAAGGATGAGTATGTCATCTTGGAAAAAACAGTAACTTAGCCAGATTTTGAAAGATACAATCGAAAAAAAAGCACCGCCCCTTGCCTCAATCATCCTTCCTAAACC
>JAODUE010000018.1:1712202-1739481 GCA_027564755.1 Amblyopsis hoosieri
AATATAAAAATTACAAAAAGTCCAATCCCAATTACAACATTTTCAGTTGTTAGGATAAAACCTTCAATCATAAACACTGGACTACACATACACACAACCACACTAAATAAACGTAAAAAATTACTTACTACAACAACAAAATTCATGCAAAGTATTTTTTATCTTGTTAAATTCACTGAACTCAAAGTTTTGATTTAAATGGATAGTGTTGTGGACTAGAGAATATGTAAAAAAATTATCAATGACAACAAACTTTATCAAATGGGATTGTTATGCCCAGAAACACTCAACCCTACAAAAAATATTGGATGTAGTATAATATTTGATTAAACATGTCATTCTGTTGCATTTGTAAAATTTAAGTAAACTAAGCCCATTATTTTATCCTAATGAGTTGCTTAGATTTTAGTAGCATAGTAGCAGCATGTTGTCAAATACAAAGGGTAATTCCAAAGCACATCATAATTTGCATTGCTTTATGAACTGTACATTTTAGTGTGGCCATGTATTGTAACCAGTCCAAGGCACACCTGTACAATAATCATCTTGATATGCCACATCCTGGCAGGTGGATGGATTATCATGGCAAAGGTGAAGTTCTCACTAACACAGAATTTCAACACATTTGTGAACAAAAAGAGAGAAGTAGACCTTTTTGGTTCATAGAAGGAGTATTAGATCTTTTACTCGGGAGTTTTGAGTTTATGCACACACACACACACACGCTCGCACACACAGACCGTAACAGGAAATGGACAGCAAGGATGAAGACATACATATTATATTGCATAATATCAGTGCTCTGTCATGCAACATTTTCACATACACATTATTGTTTTGTGCTGATTAGGCAGATGGTTTAAGTAGTTTGTCTGCTCTGGTCAAATGCCTTTCAGAGGAATCTGGAGATTTAGCAATACTGTATGTCTACTTAGGTGTTCCCAAGTGCCTCATTGTGATGTCTATGTTGTAACAGGTTGATGGAATGAGGAGGCCATATTTAGCAAAAACAAGACACAATTTTATTGACTAAAGACAGCAGATGCACATTGGGGAGAACCCAGGCCAATTTGACAAACATATCTCTAAAAATATGATTAAGATTCAACAAGACTACAATTACTAGGCCTGGTGTCTGAATGATGATGTTGAAATCTAATGGCAGCTTCCCCCAACATGCTTCCGAAGTAAGGAATAAAACAACTCTAAATTCTAAGGCCTAACAAAAACATACAAGTACTAATGCCAAATATAAGTAAATAACACTCAAAACTAGACTACAAAACCACATACAATGGTGGTAAGCTCAGTGCATGTTGCAACGGCTAACTGGAAGGATGTGGTAAGTTTTGTAAAGTGAAATTCGGCTGTAGGGTATCTGAAAGTGTTTCCCTAATAAAGCTGTAGAAAGGGTACAACTGGTATTGTCATTTTGCACCATCATCAGTTAAGCTTTATAAAATGTCATTTGTCAGCATACACTTTTTAGTTTTTCTTGTCATTTATTCAACTTTCACAGATTAAGCATCTTGCTTCCAGCGATTTGGTCGCAGATCGGTGACCTTACAGACATTGAATGTGCATACGGTATCTTTAAGAACTCACAGCTTTGGCATTGCAGCTAAAGCTGTGAGTTGCCTTGTTTAAGCGACTTCCTTCTTATGGACTCTGACGATTCATCGTTGAACACTCTCTCGATGGTGGAGACAAGTGAGGCTTTCACAGCACGGCTTAAGCCACGGGCAGCAAAAACGTACAGTACAGGGTTAAGAGCACTCTTGATGTACACAAAGTACAGCGCTATATATTTCCCATATCTGGCATCATTATACAGCCCTTCCAGTTGCGGACGTTGTCGAGAGGCTATAGCTTCGACAAAGCGGCAGCAAAAGTAGGGTACCCAGCAGGTGAGGAAGAGGAGCATGGTGAGAAAGAGCACTTGGTACAACCTCGTCATCCTATGGGAGGAGGAAGTGGCTGTTGGCGTAGGCAGCTGTGCTTTCGAAACCGCGACCAGAACGGCGACGTTGCTTCCCAGGAACATCAGCAGGGGCAGGATGAATCCCACTACAGTCTCTGTGACAAACAGCCATGTCTGTGGTTTCAAACTCTCCAAACAATGGTATTTCCCTTCCCACTCCATCAGCTCTGAGGTGTAGAAGTAAGGGGCAGCCAGACCTGTGGCCACCGCCCACAAGACGCTGCAAGTGACGGGGACGGCCCAGGAAGGACGCCGTAGCCGAGCCCACACAGGCCTCAGCAGACACAGGCATCGCTCCAATGCCACAGCACACAGGAGGAACGCGGCAGCGTACAACCCCAGGCCTCGTAAAAACATAACGACGCGACATAAGCCGATGCCGAATGGCCAGCTGAGCTCGTGAACCAGGTAGCCCAACATCAGGGGCGTGCGCAGGAGAAGAACTAGGTCTGCCAGGGCAAGGTTCAGCACATACACACGGAAGCTGTTGGCAGCACGTGTCTCTTCGTTTAGGCTTCCCCGGCGAGCCAGGCGAGCAGGAGTTCGACAGCCTAATGCCCAAACCACCAACCCATTCAGAGGTACCCCCACCTAGTGAAATGAATGATTTAGAGTTAGAAACCGTATAGCCTGTGTTGCATGGGCATATCGGCAAGACAGAACATATGTTCTCACCAGAAAGATGACCACAGTGGTTGCTATTTGGACTCCAATGCTTGCATCCTCCTGCCAAGAACTGCTTGAATTGTTGTTGACAAGAGCCATTGGGATAAATTGTCATTTAGAGCCGATCTGCATAATGTGGAGGAAAGAACACATTAACCATCTGACCAACATCCTACTCTAATAGTTAATATGTACAATAATCCAAGACACTATTCATGAATTATGCAAATCTTGAGTACAGTTTCAAGTATTATTAATGAGCAGGCTGGGATTAGGCAAATTACACCAGCATTTTAGGCCCAAACAAATGCTCCATGGGCCAAACGCATGCACTAATATGCAAATATGCAGCCAAGATTTTTAAGAATTGTTAAAATAATATTTTTTCACGCTGAAGGTGAAACACCCAGACCATTATCTAAATACAAACAACCCCATGCTGAAACTAACACCTAAAAACAGGAAATGCAGATGGCTGTATTACAGCCCTGGCTGAGCAATGCCCATGAAGAAACACAGCACTGGGTGATATATATGGCTTGCAGGCTTCAGTCATTCAGTGCAAAATAATAGTAATGATAATAACTACACATGATTATATTAAAGCTGTTCAAACAACTTTGATCCACTCTTAATGGTTTGAGAATTTAAATAGCCTCAAAATAAAGATATATATTATACTTTGTTGTAATTAAGGCTGGGAATTGTCAGGGACCTCATGATACAATATTACGATACATATTGCAATTATCACATTTTGTGATTCAATATACGATTCAATATTGCAGTTTCTTTGCCTCTTTTAATCATATAACCATTTGCAAACAGTTAAAGCATAATTCCAAAGACCAGATTCTGCCAAACAAACATTGAATTATCCAATAAAACCATCATGTGAATTAAACTGAGCTTTTTTGAACAAGAATGTCTGTCTTTACAAACTAGAATGCTGTGTTAATTCTGTCAAAAAAGACCATTATCTTTTATCCCCATTATCTTCCAAAGACCAGATTCTGCCAAACAAACGTGTGTAATTGATCACAGATTCAGACAGGCTTTTTTCTTTTTTACCAAAATGATCCTACTTTTTGTTTGGCCTTTTATTGTGTATTGTAATCTATTATAGAATATAAAACTAATAACAAAAACAACAATAACCACGGAGCCATGGGATTGTTGCGATCATTCCTTTGACCGGAGTAGTGCCAAATTCACTTGTATTTGTATTCTTAAAAGTAAAACGGATTGGTCCAAGATGTCTGCTTCTGATTCATGATGGTAAACATAACCTTGCCTGGAGCAGATTCAGTGTGCTGTGCTGTACCCAGGTCAAATAATTCACACATATTATGAAGATAACGATCTAACCATAGGCCCGTCTATATGCATACTGTGCATATCTGAACATTAAACATAAAAATGTGTTGTATTATGAAAACAGAGGTGGGGATAGAGAATTCCTCACCTGGAATAAAATCTAGACTGGGCCTGTTTTTACTGATCTGAGAATTCCATGCATGCAAATTACCTCTAGATATATTTATCTTTTTAACATTAACACCAATTCTAACCATACACTGAAACTAAACAATACAAAAGTCTAATAATAATTTCACTTAACACCTGACTGCATATTAATATTACATTATAGAATATGTGGTCCCTGATCAAAATCAAGTGACAACATGCACTTTTTAAAATGATACGTTTTCTGTCAATCAGGTAGAGGATTATGTTGCATAGTTTAGTTAATCATGAGGTGTGTATGCTTACCTTACCTGCCGCTTGTGCTGTTGTCGCTGCTGTGTGTGTGTGTGTGTGTGTGTGTGTGAGAGAGAGAGAGAGAGAGAGAGAGAGAGAGAGAGAGAGAGAGAGAGAGAGTGATTCAGTGCAAAAAAATCAAAGGGAGTGTTCTTGTGCTGTCAGATCAATGTCTTTCTTTCTTTCCTGTATATTGCAACATATCCTTTTCTGAGCTAACCATATCTAAACTATATATCTATATACTGTATATATGAGTCACTACTCAAATCCATAACTGTAGAGGTAACTGGGAAAACAACCTTGAAAATTAGACCACAACTGACCACTTGTCGTACCTTACAGTCTGAAATGTCTGAAAATACAGTGCGATTATTTCCTTATCTTAATTTACAGTGCTCATTGAGCGAGCTTTTAAATGTTCTGCTTGGCAGGCAATATGCAACCCGGGTCCCTCCCACTGTAGATCTGATTGGAACAGGATCTTAAAGCTGCTCTGTTATAGGTCAGTAACAATTGCCCACTGCCTGCCCACTGCAGAACAATAGTGGGAGTTTCTCAATGTTGATGGTCAAGGGCATGCAGCATTTATGTAGAAGTACAAACTTTGAACATTTTGCGCAACCTATTGCACCAATGTTTGTGACTGTAACTTTAAAATCTAATAGAATGAAATGTAGTTACAATATAAAGCTCTGGCAAGGCCAGTTGTAATAACCCACCACAACACGGAGAGTTTGTCACTGGAATCAATGGGCTGCTGATGTTTTAAAGGCAGGGTCAGTCACTCTTGCTAACTTCGAGCTCAAATTAAAACAGTTTCGCTCTGCCGTCCTCCGCGGTGCCACATCACACATAGAAATGCATTGTGAAGCAAGCATAGTGCTATGGCTTTGTTGATGTGAGCGGTGTTTGCCACTTTGTTTATGTTACTAAGGAGCCAGGGCTGTGTAGAAGTATCAGAATACTTTTTCAACAATCACAGAGAACGGTAAAATAGTGGAATGCGAAGAGAAATTAGTTGAATTTGACAAAGTGTATTAGCTTACATTTAGATTGAAATAGCTAACTATACCTATACATTTAGTATAGCACTCCGGTCTTTACAGTCACACGTCGCTTTTGCACACAAGGTTTTCCAAATCCTAATATCTGCATTGTGACTTGTATTAACCATTAACATTAACATTCACTGCAATGTGCAGGAATGCACTGGCTTCACTGTCCATAGCAACCTTGCTGTGCCTGAAGTGAGAACAGAGTTCAATGGAGTGGCACAATCTTGGCCTTCATGCCAAGTACACCAGCATGTGTGGCCGGCAAACCCCAGTGCACCATTGAGAAAGCACATACAGTATGAAACAGTCACCTGAAAGTATAAAGAAAGGCTAACTTTCTTCTTATTTCTAGCCTACAATTTGGGAAAATTGCCTGTCAAATGCCCTGTCCACACAGGTGTCTGGGCTGATGTAGCTGATTAGACTTGTCTGGGCTCAGACTCAGGTCTGGGCATGTATACATAGTATGTGTGGTATCTTGAGTAGGCTATATGCAATTTTTGCAACATAATTGTATGAGTCATTATTTTATTAATTTACTGTGATCCAATATCATGGTGCCACCTTTTAGTTAAACTGTCAAAGGGGAAGGTGTTAAGATTTGGGTGTGCAGAAGGTGCTAAGACTAATAAGAACCTGACTTTAATGAATGAGTCATTAGAGTCAGGTGTGTTGGAGCATGGGAGACTCTAAAACATGGAGGGCAGCGGTCTTCAGGAATTGACATCTGGGTCATTTCTGTTATGCGGTAACATTTTGGACTCATAATGTTTGGGGAAAAAGTTTCAATTTTTCATGTTTTTAGTATTATATCAGAATAGTGACATGTTTAACTGTCAGGAAAATACATTGGTCAAGCTCAGGCACTTAAATAATATGAATTATGGGTGGAATGTTCATATTACATAGACTGTGACGTTATTACATCGTTATCACATAATGTTAATAATGTAATTAACAATATTCATATTTTCTTAGATACTAGTATGTCCCTTATTTAATTACATTATATGTTTATTCTTTAAATAATAACAAAACAATTATATATGTATAGAATGTTTATTTTGAACCATGTAGGTATGCTGCCTAACAGGGTGAAATTAATGTTTAGAGATAGTTTAACATGGTCTATAAAACAATTAAAGAACATTTTGAGTATTATATAATTTGATGGCTTTTAGTTCATGTGGAAGTTGGTTACTTTGCACTGGGGACACAGTAAAATGAATGCATACTAAAATTAAAAGGTAATACAAAAATAAAATGTGCATTATTCACTTTGTATGTTATAAAGAAGACCTAAATCTAGAATTTGAACCATTTGTTATAAATATTTGACATATTTTATAGAACATATGAGGAAGTAATTTACTGGGACAGAAATGTTCCTGCATTACAGGAATGACCCACCCCTGATCTAACATCCCTGATCTAACACCCCTGATCTAACCTCAAACTGAGAGGCCAAACAACTAAATAACCATGTATGGTTTTCTAGGTTCTTGAAAAGTTACCGTGTAACGCTGTGTGGTCTATTTGAGGAACTACTAAACATGCCTTGTTACTCTATTCTGCTCCTGCTTTACCACAGTCCCCTCTAGTGGTGATATTAGTTAAAATAAACCTAATTTACGGTATAGACCACCTTTTTAAATACAGTTTACTAGTGTACTTAATCCACTATGACAGTCAAATCAATGCAAAATACTAATGTATACAGTGTATGAGGGTTAAATTAAATTATCATATCAGAATGGGGGCAGACAAACTGTCATGTGAACCAAAAAGGATGCAGTCAAAAGAGCACCTGTTGGCCAATCTGTTTTAGCACACATCTAGAAATTAGTCCCCTAAATCAGTGGTTCTGAAACTTTTCATCTCGCGACCCCAAAAATAACCAAATGCCAAAAACTCATGACCCCCGCTATCCAGATGTATGGTAGAAGCATAACAGCCAGAATATTATTTGATCATATTTGAATAGGATAGTGGCAGAATACATCAGCCTAGTGTATAAACATTACTACTGCTAACAATGTTGGCTAAAATATGCTATTTATAATCATTTCAAAATATTATTTAATTTCTGAAAATCAAATTGTCTTCCTTTGCTGTGTCTTGCCCTGGGGCATCCCGGCCCCCACTTTTTGAACGACTAAATTACCAAAACAAAGCGAAAAAACAAGCATAAAAAACTGCGTTGGTGGTGCAGGGCTTTTGAGGGATAGAGCACAACCACGCTGGCAACAGGAGCATCTGTAAGGAAAGAGATAATCGGGCACATTCACAAAACCACCAGCAGGGGAAGAATGCCACAAGTACTGTGTGCATAGCAACCTTCACCCCAACTGATGACAAAATCAGAGACCTCTCCAACAAACCGTTGCTAGCTCCACCAACCACTAAACATACCCTCCCTTCCATTGTAACTATAGATAATAAATGGTACACACTAACACTACTATGTGATAATGAGATAACATCACAAATATCACAGTGTCACACAGACAGTGATTAGAATCAACTTTTTAATCTTTTTTTTTAACACATAATTACAATTATGCATTTTCCTTTCCACAAACAGATTATTTACCAGAAAATTTGTAATAATTACATTCTTGAAATAATCCAAGATTTATATAATTGTAAAATTTGTAATACAGACAGTATTAATGTTTTTGGAGCATATCACACAGTGCAATTCTGTTCTGAGATGTGCAGAACAATCACAATAAAAAGTATATGTTCAGTTGTTTCAGTACAGTTCCCACAGAAAGTTGAGTGATTTTGGTCAACATTATATTTCATATTTCAATATTAATAATGAATTATACAGATATATATAATTTACAACATTTTAAAATTGTTTTATTTAGCTTTTGAAGGGATATGGAAGGCTGCACATTTTGTTCACATTGTTTTGGTATACCAGGCATATCAAAACTCCGACAGATATTAGATTATCTGGGAATATATATGGGGTTTGTTACACATATTGTCCTGTAAACAGTAAACATTTACACATTTGTGAACAAAATTTGAGAAAAATTAAGCTTGCATAGATAAGGCTTATATATTTTGTTTCAACTCGTGAACAATGGGAGTGAACAGACAAATAACATATCAGTGATTGACTTCCAACATTCTGCTTAACAACCACCTTACTCATAAATACTATATTATCAGGTAATATATCATTCGTAACTAATTTACAACTTGTTTATTGTATAATGTTACTGCTTCTGCTGTGAATGCAATATTAAACCTTATTTTTAAAAATGTTATCATCTTTATTGAACACAAAAGAAATGGGCAAATCCTTAACCATCTTAAGAGAATGACGTTTCCCAACACTGGTCCTGGGGTCACCTGTGCTGCACGTTTTAGATGTCTCCCTGCTCCAACACACCTGGGGCAAATAAACGAAAGCCTGTTATCAATCTTTTATGAATTTATGGGAAATTTAGAATATGAATTCTGTCAAATAAAAAAGGTGTTTTTAAACTTGGTTATGTTGTGGAAATGCTGTAAACACACACCCTTCCCAAGTCACACATCACCTTTGTTAGAGGTCCATGTGGATCGCACCATAGGCCTACTATGTATCCCGGTCATAGCTTGTTCATCAATTAAAATATCCAGGATATGTCCTGGAAAATAAACTATGGAAAAGAGTGGGAATGGTTAAGATGCCACATTTATAAATTGAATTGCCACTACAGTGTCAAAACACACAATTCTACTATGTCCCCTTGCAGAAGTTAAAATCTTTTGGAAGACATGTTTGATATTATTTTTGCATAGTCCTGTTACCTCATGATCATGAAATGAAAGTAAGTGAGTATGTCAAAAGAGTGAATCATAACCACAAACCCTGTAAACCCCACCCACACTTCCTTATAACTTGCTGTTAATTTTAGTCACCGTTATGATTCAGGAAACTTGCTTTCATTCTAATCTGTCATTTAACACCAAATTGCAATCAATTTGATGGTATGAAGAGCTGCTGTAAAAATTGTATCAGATTATATCAGCTGTTTAAGCACATCCCACATATGACAGGAAAATACAGTGTGATGTCAAAGCCTGTAATCTGCCTACGTGGAAACAAACAAGAATGAGGTCCAAAATTGTGAGAAAGTGAATATTTTGAGATAATTTATTTTTACTGACAGACAATACTTGATTTCACTTTTCATTTTCAGTTTACTTTCTATAGCAAATTATTAATGAAAGTTATTCTAGATACACAGGCAGGCTAATGGGGATTTTATTATTGCTAAGATTAAGATTGGTCTTGTTTTGGCTGTCACAATTGATATTATTCAGGAAATGAATGCATGTTTTCAGAGAACACAATCTCTAAGTCTCTTTCACTCTCACTCTTTTCTGTACATAAGAAAGCCAGTAGAATGAGTCTGCCGCCATCTATGACCTATGACTTAAATCTCAGACAAACTGAGACATTAATCACAATGGACTGTAATGATGGTCATGAAGGGATGGGTCTTGACTGAAAGACCTAAATCACGGGTACAAGCGGCCGAAATGGGTTTTCTCAGCATGGTGGCGGCCGTCTCCCTTAGAGATAGGTTGAGAAGCTCAGTCATCCGTGAGAAACTAGGTGTAGAGCCGCTGCTCCTTTGGGTCGAAAGGAGCTAGTTGAGGTGGTGCCTGTCATCTGGTAAGGATGCCCCCTGGGCGCCTCCCTCGGGAGGTGTTCCAGGCACGTCCAGCTGGGAGGAGGCCTCGGGGAAGACCCAGGACTAGCTGGAGAGATTATATCTCCACACTGGCCTGGGAACGCCTCGGGATCCCCCAGTCAGAGCTGGTTAACCCTTTAAAATTTCTGCAAATATTGCAGGTGGTGGTCTGACATATCCGTTGAGTGTACCTGATGTTACGATCGTATCTTGAATTATTGTATATCAATCAAATTGCAAGATGTATAGCTTTCTAACGGTATATAGCATGAAGAACAACTTTTAAGTTAAACATGTCAACAACAACACAACTTCCCCAACCAAGATGGGGAACGGCCCACGGGCGGGCCGTCGGAGATTGAAATATTTAACGTGGCTCAGGAAAGAGAAGTTTGGATAGATGGATGGGTGGATGGATGGGTGGAAGGATGGGCTGAAATGAACCACTAAATTATAGTGGACTATTGTGTCAACATTATATTTACTGTAGCAAAACTGTTTCAGGTATCTAGTCCAAATAAAACCACTTTAAGATAATGCAAGTATGCAATCAAATATTTTCTTCGAAGAGTCTATGCGAAAGTCCCTATCGACTCATATATTTAAGCCATTGCCAGACAAAGTGGGTGGAGTTGAGTACGTCACGCTAAAACTCTGCTGGCACACACATTAAATTTCCAGTTGCTCAGGGGCAGTCCCCATCATGTCTGCTCTTCCCCCACCCTCACTTGATCTATCAATGTTTTCCCTTCTTAACTGAGCATCCCAGTCTCTTGTTTCACACAGTCTCTTACTGTTGGTCGGTTTTAACACAAGTGGAGCAGCACTACTGAATCGGTTGCGTGATTTCAAACCCTGGGGAAAACACACTTCCATCGTTGGTTGTTAGTTGAAAATAAATACAGTCATTCTTAAGTGCCATTTTCAGTGGTGCTTATGGGGATGAGGTCAATAAGGACATGGGAAGGCACCTTGTGTGTTCTGAGAAAAGAACATTATGACTTGGCTACTGAGTTACCACAAGCAAGGATGGTAGATTCTAGGTCAGTCCATGACCAACTCTAAGAAATGCAATGATTATGATGTGCAGGATCACAGTCATTTAGGGTCTTTGTCAAAATCCCCCCAGGTTACACACCCTTAACTGAATATAATAAATATGATAAATTGCACCCCCCTTCAGTCTTACTGTAATTATATTGCTGTGGCTTAATACTGTTTGCACTGTTAAAAGTAAAACATTCAGGTCTTGAATAAAAATGTAATGCAATTACAAAGCGTCACTGATGACACAATGGTTGTCTAAAGTTAAACCCTATAAAGAAATGGCTAATTTTTAACTGATTCAAAGGCAGAATTAATTGGTAAAAGTCAATAATGGTTATTGTATATTATTACATAAAGACAATTATGCTGTCTAAATGTCTAAAAAGGCGATAACATCTTTTTGCCAGGATAATTAAGTTCCAGTCGATAGAGACATATAAAATACAGTGATAAGACAAAATAACTAAGTTGCATATTGTGAAAAGCCCTCTGGCCATGAAACATGTGCAAAACTGACCCTTTATTTTCTCCTTTTGCAGAAATCATTTGAGTAGCTCTGTCAATATCAGATAGGCAGAAATGTTTACTCTGGAAACAACTGTTTTAACACCAAATCCAAGAGGTAAAATGTTATGCTGTTGAGTTTCAGTGCTTAGGAATTCAGCTTTAAAGTAAAATTGGATTTGTAATAATTACAATAGGACAGCAAATGCATACAGTATTAATGTATTCATGCCAACATGTTATGGCTAATGGTTGAATATCGGAAATCAGATTTTGTGTACAATGTAGCCAGGATTGTTGTTGCTAGTGTAAACAGTGTAAGCATTACGTCATGAGCTACCTCACTAAATAGCCTGCCGCTTTTATCTTCGCTGGTGATTAACAGAAGATGCATTTGCATAATACACAGATGGCGTTTTAAAATCAACATTTTCATGTTTCCTTTTCATTATTATAAATTTTAATAATGACCCGTGTTAAAAGGGGGATTTTACATGAGTCACATACAAGCATATAAAAGCTAGAAGGTGGAGAGAATGATGTGATGCGTGCGAGCATGAGGAGTGCAGAAATACTTTGAAAAAGGAAGTGCAGTCGGTATTCTCAAGAGACAGGTTGGTGACATGTTGCTCTTGCAACGTATACAATTACACTAGAATCTATAGGTATTCTATATATTCAATCACAGGTCATTGGAATATTATTTGCCATGTATTGTATTTGGAACAATCTGTAAAATTATTAGAATTTGTTGATTTATTTGTATATTCTGTAGATTATAATTTTCTTGTTTTTGTTTTTACTCAAAATAGCAATTGTGCTATCTGCTTGTTGTCCTTTTATTTTGGTGTAAACACAATATTTTACACCAATCGTTTTCAATTTAGAATGTCAAATGATTTTGCATGTCCTTTTTATGCCATTATGGTCTTCAGTGGGGTCAATAGGCTATTCTGTTTATCTTAATAACTTATCATAATGAGTAGCCTAATCATAATAGCATACTTAGTCCAGCTGTTTAGTCCATCTGAAAAAATGTTAATTATTTGAAGCACTGAAGCATACAAAAGGATCAATGTGTGAGCTTGTTTCTGTGTGTGTGTGTGTGTGTGTGTGTGTGTGTGTGTGTGTGTGTGTGTGTGTGTGTGTGTGTGTGTTAGAAAGAATGTGAAGGCAAGTGTATCCTATTGGACAGGTCTCTTACAATATTACTTCTGTTTTTTAGATGTGTCCTTGTAATTAGCTACACCATTAATGCTAACAAAAGAATTGGAATATTTTACATCACTTCTTAAAACCTATGCCTGAATTTCAACTTTTAAAATGACATCACTTTAATGTGATGTTTATATACATTTTTTAAATTTAATTTTAAAAAAGTGTTCATATTTATTTCTCAACACTATTAGTATTAATTTATTATATTTGAATTTTCTTCAATTGGCTAGAGAATAATTTGTCCCCCTCATTTTGCTTTCTATTATATTGACTTTAATATATTGTGGAAACCTCTTTGTTATCATTGTCGTTTTAGTGACTATGTAATCAGTCACTAAAATTGATGTTGATTGGTTTACCAATTCTAAATGGTTGTTTAGAATGTCCTCTATTGTAATTCCTAAATGTTTGTAAACGTTTGTAATCCTAAAACATTGGGACTGTCTAAATGTGATGTTTTGTCTCCCTCTGCAGATCTTTAATTGAACCGAAGTCATAATCTTGCTTCAATCAAAGAATCACGTCTTCCGTCTCAGGTCGGGGTTAATGCTAATCGTGATAGGGGTTTTTTCAATAACACCTAACATGTTAGCATTTGCTTTGATCTGGGAATCCACACCACACAAACTGCAGATTACCAAGACTGTTCAACAAGTATGACCAACCATAGCCTACAAAAATAAAAAATGAAACGTGTAGAACTGGAATTGATGCTATACGTATACCCATAGGCCTATCCTGCATGATTACTGTGTTATGTGTTGTAACCATGTAAAAAGTTAGACTTTTCCCCCGGTAGCCTAAAGAGCACCTTTATATTTACAATATGTCACCACTGGTACGGTATGGGTTTAGGCTAGTAAATGGCTGTTTTCATAAGATACTTTATTTGTAATTACAATAAAAAACAATTTCATTCAGAAATGGTTCACTTTATATATTAAATATGCATTGTGGGGCAAATATAAAGATCCGTTTTCACAGAAACATCAATGAGTATCACTTCTGTCTGCATGTCAGGGATAATATTATTTCAAGATGATGCATGTGTAGCCCTAAAATAAAATACACAATTGTTATTGTTTATTATTATTCTTAAAATTGTAAATGTAAAAACATGCATGATTAATTGTTTTTATTAACATATAGGCTAATGTTAATACAATAGAAAAATAGGTATATGCAATCGCAGACTGCAAAAGAAAAGGAAACAGAAACATACAGCCCAACAGGTGCACCTCATGGGCACGGAGAGAACAAGTATGCTATACACTACCAATCCTACTACACAAATTAAAGTATATGACCTGCGGTAACAGAAGAGCTATGCCAGGAGTCCAGTACCATTCGTTATATTGGACACTTCAAAGGTTATACATGTTTTAGACCAGCTATATGGTTATTCCAGACGTAAAAGTTGGCTAGTTGAATAGAATATAGGTTGTTCGCAATCTACCCTAGTTTTGTAGTAATGTTCTAGCATTCGTCTAATAAAAGTAAATAAATTATCCTATCCTATAATTATTTTTATCAGACAGATATTAGTAAAAACTGAAACTCTTTATTTTGGCTAGGGATAGCAATAATTTAGACTATGCATATTATATAATATAATATAATATTATATTATATTATATATCATAAAATAAACTTTTTCAGAAGAAATAGGCTATACAGACTGGAGATACCATCGATGCATTAGATTGGCTGGACGCGTCAGATGATAACATCCCTGATTTCATCCGCAATATAAACCATTCTTCACTCCAACAAATTACGCACGCCGGGAATGTGGAAGTTTTCATATTGTTGCAATCCTAAAATGATTTTCACGATGGAATTATATTGTAAACGATACACAGTTTTAAACTCAGAAGTGCAGATGAAAAAGGATCCACGTCCGTCTTATTTGTTATTAATTGTAGATAATACTGTAGCCTACCCTTAATGATTCTGGCGATGGGGGGAATAATGTATTGTTATAACTTTGTATTGTGGATGACTTTCATTTACTCTGGTTGTGCCGTAATACTAGAATCAATCTACTGGAATATCTCAAACACAAAGTAAGTGCATTCATTTAAAGAAATGATTGTGAACGTGCATGCCAGTGTGTTAAGGTTAACTGTCTGTAATGACAACCTTTTGAACGAGCCAGTAAGAAATTGCATAAACAGTGGCTTTCTTCAGAGGTGTCAAAAGTACACAGAGTCATAGAAGTACAGATGCTTGTGTAAAAAAAAGACTCAGGTAAAAGTAAAAGTACTGATTCACCTTCATTGTGAACGACATTCAATTGTATCGGCTGTTTCTGGGAACTGAACCTCAGAGGACATTAATGTTTTAAAAATATAGTACAATATAATCTAAATAGTGTTATAATATATCCTGATATAGTTTTATGCAATTGCTATGACCCAAAACTCTTGCTATGACATATTTGTGGTTTTAACTGGATTATTTGTCATTGCTTTGGCACAAACTGCATTCAATAGACCCTTCATTTTTCAAATTTCATGGATTCTTTCCTCATAGACCACCAAAACTATGTAGCCATCTACAAGTCAATGAGCATGCTTACATACTCTTTTCAAAACTGTTCAACTTCAATTCAAACCAAAACATAGCACCAAATACAAATATATTGCAATAGCTATCTATACTGTAGATTACACATATATCATATTTTATACTATTTAGAACAATTAGACCATCCACGTACAGCTGCTTCCCATTGTATCATATTTCTAAGGATGGATCAGGCATGCCAAAATATAATTTCTTAAGTGTATTGCTCAAGATGTAGATGAGAACCTATGGCTTAATGCAGAAGGGTTGACTAGCATTGCTACTAAATCTGTAGGTGGTATGGTTGCCAGATTTGCCACTTGTTTTTCCATCTCTCGTTTATAATAGCCTATATTCTGGCCAATCTGATTGAATTACAGTAGCATATTGAAAGAGCCAAATTTGTCTGTTTCGTCTTGTTACATCATTTACATAATATGCGCCAATAGGCCTACCAGGGTTAGTATTTCTTCTCTTCTCTTGTTTGAAATCAGTCTTGATGATATTGGGAAGGCACTCAATTATGCAAAATAAATAAACATTTCCTCTTAATTGTTTCCAACACTGTAAGTAACAGCTGGTTTGGAAAATGTAATGAGTAGAAAGTACAGATATATGTGTAAAAATGTAAGGAGTAAAAGTTAAAAGTTGTTAGAAAAATACATTCTTGAGTAAAGTATACCTGAAAAAGCTACTTACAGCTACAGTACAGTACTTAAATATTTGTACTTAAGTACTTCCCAGCTCTGGCTTTCTTACATGTGGTATTACACGATATATACTAGAATGTATTGCATTCATGTCAGTCACATTTGTTTTTAATATGTGACAATATGATTATACAGTAGTTTGAACAAACATGCACAATATTACAGCTGTATTATATTGTAGAGGTTTATTTTTATCCATTATTGTCTGTATTATCTGTTTCCGTATATGCATGGAATTTAGTTTGGCATTGACATGACCTGCATTCATTATTTTATTTGATCTCATGTAGATTCACTCAAGGTGAAGGCCTAGTCCTTTTTCCTCAGATTGGTGACAAGATGGACATCGTGTGCCCCAGACATTGGTCATCTTCTCTGGCAGGGAAAGGGGAGTACTACCGTGTGTATCTGGTAACCCGCAGCCAGATGGAGCGATGCATCATCAACAAGACGGACACACCCCTGCTCAACTGTGTTCAGCCCCACACTGATGTTAAATTCACCTTTAAGTTCCAGGAGTTTAGCCCTAACCTCTGGGGTCTGGAGTTCCTTAAAGGAAGGGACTATTACATCACCTGTAAGTTTTCTTTTCAATTTGAATACATTTGAAATTGCATAGCATGCATTTTCTCTTGATATGTGTAAAACAGCCCCCATAGTGATGGGGGTTTGAATCTGTATGTGTAGTTGTGTTGTGCTATGAGATACGTTGTGATCCTTTGTACCCTCTCATCTTGTCAGTTCACATGAGAATCATGTGGCCTTGTTACAGTGTGAGATAGAGGGTTAGTCCAGTCATACTGCTGTGCTGCACTGTGTTCTGACAGCACACTTCACTGGCCAGTGTGATTGTAAGCGCTTACATGCCCCAAATCACACAAGGCTTTTACAGCATCAGGGAGATTTGATGGGAGCTCCCACACAGAATAGACTTATGTTGTTATCTGACCTAAATGGTTATAATAAGTATGTGTTTAATTTTTTATTTTATGAGTGTGTATACTGTGTAGACCTATACATACAGTATGTTTGCCCATGTTTACAACTCAGTGTTACTATGCACTTAACATAATGCATTCCTTAATTTTATTGTGTAGTTTTGAATGTTTGGATCTATAGCTATCTAACTTCTTCTATATTATTTAACTATAATGTTGTTTATATTTTTGTGTGGCTATATGGCTGTTAATGTGGTCTTTATCAGGGGACATTTTGATAATTAAATAGAAATACTCACAATGTGCTATTGTAATAACAATGGCTATTTAACATTACAATTGTCATATAGGTTTATTAATGTGCCAAATGTGGACTGTATGCTCTAAAACTATGGCAATAAGTACTATACTAAATCTGACCATCTAGTCACATAATTCATTGAGTTCAGAGGAAATATGCTGTCAAAATGACAGAATATCAAGGGACCCACCCACAAATAATCTCTCACGCCCCCAAACATGTCATTTTGAAAAACACTAATATTATCAATAAAACAAATATCATGAAAGATCATTCAAAACATGCTTAGTTTTGAAACAAGTTTCATGTCTAGAACATGAGTTGTAATGATTGTACATCAAATTCCATGTTGTTGCAAACTGTACAAATGACAGCATTAAATGTGTTTATTATAGTACACATGTTGCTACATATAAATTATATATAAATATATTTAGTCTGGCCTATTTTTTGCCTTCTCTCTCCCCCTCCAAATCAGCTGCATCCACTAGCACGTTGCAGGGTCTAGATAATACTAAGGGAGGGGTGTGTCTAACCAAATCCATGAAGCTGGTGCTGAGAGTTGGCCAGAGTAAGTATTGCACTCTGTGCATGTGTGTGCGTGTGTGTGTGTGTGTGTGTGTGTGTGTGTGTGTGTGTGTGTGTGTGTGTGTGTATGCATGAGTGAGATTTACGAAGACAGCAAGTGAGACAAGGATGCATAGAATGACTGTCATGATTCAATTAATCAAAAGAATATTGTGCTGTTTGCTATATGCATAATGTTATTATACCATCCTATCTGGCAATATTAAGTGGTTATATCTGAATTAGCATTCATCCCCACATTAGTCTCATGCATAAACATCAATAACTGAAACTACTTACAGCTAAATGCATTGGGATTTAGCTGATTATACTGGCAATTCACCCTCATAATCTATTTTATCTGTTCATAACATCGAATGAGACCACCTACAGTATATATTTACATATTTATACAGTATATTGCAATCATCTTGATGTAACATGTAGTAACATAATCATCCCTTCTTCCTGGTATTCAGATCCACTCTGGACTTTTCAGGAGCCACCCAGCAGATTCCCATCCAAAAAGTCAAAGTCCAACAGCAGTGCTGGTGTGTGAGAAACAAGATAATCTGATTTACTTTATATTTGTATTATAAGTGTGCTCATGTGGGTAAACTGATACTGTTGCATGCTTATTAGGGTTATGTGGTTGCTATGCTGTAGGCGGTTTCAAAGTTAAACATGTTTAACACCGTAACACCGGTACCATTGGAATACCAATATTAAACCATTACAGCCAAAGTAGTTAGTACATTTGATGTATGTATGTAAACTCTAAATGAAATACACAATAAGCAGTGACCATTGTAGGTTTTCAACTATTGTTACCATACTGCACTAATACTATCTGCAGATTGAAAGAAGATTTGACCGTATCTAGTACTGTGCATACTTAACTGCACTTTTTCAATGAATTTTCATGGCATTTATTATCAAAATCAACACCTTATTATCACAAATTTAAGATGGCAAATACAATACGCTCATCAAATTTTACCATATGGTCACAATAGGTAAGATGAAGATGCTCAACTGAACGTATACTGTATGTTTAACATTAGGGTAAAAATGAAGCAAATGGTAGATCTCTACAAAGAATAACAAAAATCTAAATGTTAGTATTGAGTAGATGGCAACAATCAAAATGTTTTTCTAATGGCTCTTTTGTTTTCATCCTTCCCTCTGTCCATTTGGAGACAGGCTCTGGAATGGGAGAGACTCCCCCCAGTGGCAGCAGTGGTTTACAGCCAGGATTATTCATTGGGATTTGGTCTGGCTGCGCAATTGTCATTCTGGCTATGCTCTGTCTGCTGGCTTTAGTGTGGAAGCGTCACAACCACCACTGCTTCCCTGACGTCCAGCAATCTGCCTCCATTTCCCTCAACACTGCCCTGGCCATGCCCAAACGGGATAGCATAAGCAGTGAAAACAATGGTGCAGAATGCAGCAATGTTGTCTTTCCTACGCGAGTTTCAGAAAACATGTGTCGTCATTATGAATGTATGAGCGCTGATTATGGGCCCCCTGTATATATAGTACAGGAAATAACGCCTCGAATTCCAAACAACATTCACTACAAGGTATGATTATATTTCTGATGCAACTGCATCATTTTGCTTCAATCTTTTACGAGTCCTCCTCCAACTAATATTTAGAATCGAAATTGTATAACTGGATCAATGTGCAGTGGAAATGATACCGCAGTACTTCTGATGAAGGACACTTTTCCAAATACAATAATACGTATTATAGATTGTAACAGTCAGGGAAAGTCCCTTCTATTTGCACATGCAGAATAATGTTTGGATTCTCCTAATTTACAATTGAATATTTTTCTTTCAACTAGTCTAAAATATAGTTCAGAAAAAAAATCAATTGCAATTCAGTTTTCTAAAATAGTTCACTAAACAACTGACAATTATCTGATTGTACATATATTTTTTCATGCCATGCTTCATACATTAAAGTTGTCAGTTTCCGTATCCACCACTAGGGGCACTGTTGCCTCATAGCGGGACTCTAGAAAGGTTTTGTGAGAGTTGTACATAGAGTACAGCATGTGTTATGTGCATCGTGAAGACCACTAATGCTTATTCTGTTAATTAAATCAAATAATGAATTATTGTTTCTAATTGAACTTGAAAACACTGAATGCTAACAATGCTTTTAAAGTAAACATTGAAACTAGTTTGTTCAAAAATGTACCTGAATTAATTGAATAACCTACATTTACATTAATACAAATGCATCTTTTCTATTTTTTACAATCTTTTATCAGGCAGGCTCATAGAGTTGTCTAACTCATATACAAAAGAACATCAGAAAATTACTATTGTTATTAAAATATATAGTATTATAACTAAGCCAACATGTACATATCTATTTCAGTAATTATTGATCACTTTGAAGGGCTTTCAAAATAGTTGGAGTTGGTAAAATGAAAACAAATTAGCCTGTCATTGTGAAACATGTGAAGTCGTTAGTTGCATGTGTGTGTTTCTTTCCACTCCCTCTTTAAAAGTGATTGCTGCTTTGTAAGATGCTTTGTCTAATGTGAATATTCACAGCTGAATGAGCCATGGTGAGGCGAGGAGAGTTCAGTTGACCTCCGGGTCACTAGAGACAATGGAAAGCAGCCTTCTTAAGGCAGAACAAAACATAACCCCCAGGCTCCAGGCCCCTGCTGTGGGAGGAGTCTGGATATGGTAGGCCATTTTAGAAAGGAAAAGGCAATAGCTTCAGAGGAAACCACCTTTAAGCTTAAATGTATCACATACCATGCCATAGCCTGACTTTGCAGATCAATCCTCATTGTGTCCAATTGATACACCTTATGATATAATTACTGAGGAGGTGGGTGTAATTAATTTAGACATCCATATGTTGTTTGTTATGCTATGGGAAATAAAGAGCTTTACACCCTCCATGGTGGTTCAACAACACAACTTCCACAGAGGGAGGAACCATCCCTGCCACTGGCTTTGAGTGGGGGGTGGGGAGTCACGAATGCATGGCATCATTTCAAACAGGTCCACTTTTGTGGTTCCTGGGCTATAAGCTATCTCTCCCAGGCCATTTCCCTAAAAGCGTCCCACCAACCTGTTATTTCTGGAAAATGTATTGTTGAATGATTTTAAAGTATTTAAATAATCACTTGTAAAGATTAGAACACATCTGTAGGATAGCTTATGTCTTTGTTCTTATAATAAATACATGGTTGACCTCCGCACATCAAAACAATACCTGCAGTCAGTGTATAGGCGCTACATTACTCAGTTAACTAGTTCTAGGTCCATCTGCTGGCCAGTTCCAACACTGTAGCTCAGACGTGTCAGCAGAATCTGACTTAATACAGTAATTATTATTGTATAGATACTGCTGAACACAAACCTCAGATTTTCAATCCATATGTTCAGTTTGGGGCAGCTTTTCTTTTTAACCCAAAATGTATTGTGTTTAATAAAGAAATAATAAAAAATATTATATTTAAAATATTAAAATAACTCGAAAAGAGACAGACATGTTGAAAATAACACATGGCTTATAAAACATTACATATTATATTTTAATTTTGTTATTCTTGAAACTTATTTGCACACATATTCTATAAAATGAGAACATTTATTTATCTTCAAAACAAGAAATATAATGTAAAATGACAGTGATAGGATTTAGCAACATAGCCATATACATTCATAAAAAGAATGTGTAACTCAATATATGTATCACCAAAATCTTCTGCTGTTTTAGCATGTAAGCTTTACCACAATCTTCAGAATTTCAGTCAAAAAATCATAGAACATAATAACATTTATAAACCCATAAAAACTATAGAATATTTATATGTATCCTAAATTACATTAACAATAGTCCTACAAAAATAATTCTGATTGACCTATAACATGGGACTAATAGTTTGTTGGCGATTTATTAGACATTCTTAATTAAAACGTAGGCCTTAACAAATACATGTTGTTTCATAGTGATATACTTTTCTTTATATGGCTAAGAATACATTGTTTTGTCTGGATTTGCAACAGGTTCTTGCATAACGTGCCTTATTTCTGATGTATGTAAGGAATACACATATTATTACAAGTCGTTGTTTATGTTTAAATTAGACTTTTTTTTCTTTTATTTACGTTATACTTTAATGTCCAACGGCATTTGCATTTATGATTAGGCCTACTGTTATTTATATGCTTTCTAAAATATCGTTGAAACCAGCAGTGGTCTTCTTTCCTTCTTTCGGATAGGTGGAGGGTCTTTGGCAGGCTTGAAGATACGGATCGGAAGTACCGTAGTTTATGTATGCTAATAAAGGAGTTGGGGGTTGTAGCTAGATATTTACGTTCAGTGGGAGCCGCCCTTCATTCACCCACATGGTTAGGAACTGGTCGCGTTCGCGCCACTTTCTTAATCCCTCAATGATTTACAAAGCCTAATCGCGTTGTAACCTACTACCATCTTGACTCGGATATTACTTGACATTTGTGTACGTTAGTTTTAACTTCTACGGAATAGTTGCGTATATTTCCATATTTGTCGGTAGAGTATATGGAAGCCCATGCAAGTGAGCGAAGATGGTGGATTTCGCTGGTGAGTGTGTACTGAGCGCATGTTTATCAGCAAGGAAGTCGATTTGTGATATTTTATACATGTGTAAATGCGGTCTCATCTACCGTGGACATTTACTTTTGTCTGTATAACACTTTATTTTTAAAGATCTAAAAACATTAACATTTTGTTAACGGGTTGGCGATTAAAAACACTGTAACGTGAGGCGCATGGCAGCCCCCTCTGCTCCACCATTGAGGGAATGAGGGAGATTTGAAAAGCGTGCTGCCCTAAGCGTTCTCAGCTGCGCTTTAATAACTTCTACAAAACATGCTCTATTTAGATCCTTAGCTTGTATTGCATGAACGGCACATGATTTGACTGCAGTTTACAAATCATCTTAATTTGCTGATCAGTCCCAAGTGCATTGGTGTGTGAGTTAAAGTGCACCCCAGAACAAAGCGGCAGCACATGGGGCATTTCTAGGCCGCGCGCTTTAGCTAACAAGCTAGCTGAAACTTGTGATACTTGTGCATTGCGGATCAAACACATGCTTTGCCCAAACGTTAAAAAACACACGATACAGTTTCAACAATGGTGTATTTCTTTAAAAGAATAACCTATTGGATTTCTGAACTTAAAAAATAACTCGTACTCGCTCGTTGCAGCTAAGCTAACGTTATTTGATAGCACGACGGTGTCGTCAACTCGATAACAAAATGCAACACGGACATATGATTCGGAAACCTACAATGGTTTTTCCATCTACTGTTTATTTTAGATGTAGTTGGAATCACTGGCCAACGCTGTTGACCGTCTGCAGTATTTTCATCAGGATATCTCGTCAGCGTCTGTAGCCTGCCGCTACCGGGGTAGGGTACGGTACCTGCCCAACCAGCTCAGCGCAATGCTGCTAAGACGCTAGCTAGTGTTCGTACAAAGACTAGTCATGTACTCTAGACTGTCCGGAATTGTAGCCCATAATCATTAAATACAAAATCATCCTTTTTTTTTTTCTTTTTTTTTTTTTTTTTCATATTCACATTTCATACTACATTCGCGTTTACTTTTGTTGTTTTTAAGCAATTTCTGTTTAGGTTGGCGCACTTCGGGGCGCCATGTTATACGCGATGGGGGAGGGGTGAACGCTATAGTTTGCATCTCTGCGCACGCGCGTTCCCTCTTCTGAGGAACGCGGGCTGCGCAATTCATTCATACTTTTCTTCCAGTAATTTCTTGTTACTTAATATTTCAAAACACGGATTCTTTTTTTTTTATTTCAGTATGTTTCATACTGTGGTGGCACACATACATGTTTTTAGATGACCAAAAGAGCAATATATTCTCCAAGGTTTCTTAAAGGAAAGAGCATGCTTCAGCAAATTTGCTTGTTGCACCCAATAATGTGAACTGCCTTTTTGTTTTTTTTTCTACAGAATGCCCACGATCAGAAGAAAGGCATCAAAGTGCAGACATGGACTGATGGGCTTCTTATGGAACTTCTTCTGACAATATATTTTGTCTTTGTATTGTCAAAGTGCTTACAGTGCAGGTAGTAATATGTGATATCTACTGCAGTGGAGGCACTTATAGCAATATGTTGACAATGATTTGCAACATTTTTATATTTCAATTGTCTTGCTGTCTTTGTGCTAAGGTGCATCTAGTGCAGATAGTGAAATAGACTAGCACCTACTGCCCTAAGTGCTCCTTCTGGCATAAGGAGCTGTGAAATACACCACTTGATCGGTTAATTAATAATTGGGCATACATGTCTTGCAGTTCTCTGCTAGTTTTGCATAGTTGCACTACAAGAATGGATGAGTTGTGCAAATCTATGCAAAACTGATGGTGGCCTGCTTGCTCTCCACCTGTTTATTGTTGGCTGTGGAATACCCTCCTGTTGCCCATACAAAGCCTATTTTCTAAAATTAAAAATCCAATAAAATTAGCTTTCTTTGCCAGTTTAACGTGATGCCAAAGTTTCAGCAGTGCTAAAGTGCTTATAGTGCAGGTAGTGTTTTCCCCATCTACTGCAATGTATGCACTTGAAGTACTTCTAACTAACTGCATCTATGACACGCCCGGACTGCCTGATTACTGCTGGTCAGTTTTGCTGGTTTGCATTCAGCTTTAACTGATGTTTGCTGTGCAAATCCATGCAAAACTGATTTAAGTTAATCACTTCTCAACAACAAAGTTGTAACCTTTCAGTGCGTAAACGGCATCTTGCTGTATTGGATGCTGTATTGTGAATATATCTGCTTGTAGAGTGGTGTGGGTGTTAAGAGGTCCCTTTCTACCCAGGTGGGGGCGAGTAGCAATGCTGTGTACTGAGAGGTATTGCACTTGTCCCGGCCTGTGTAGGACTGTGGAGATGGACCTGCCTCTGAACCCCTTTTGCTTGGGTTCAGACTGAATTTGCATGCAAGAAAATCATTGTCATTTGCTACTTGTTAAGAGTAATTATGTATTTAAGGGAGGGGTGAATATGCCAAATGAATTTAATAAAATGACTTTTTCATACATATTACTGTGTATTGACTGAAATTAATTAAGGACATTTTCTGGAAATGTATAATTTGTAGTGAAAAGTTTAACTGATTCACTGTTGTGTAGAATGGAAGATTTTACTTTACATAATTTTTTGTAGGGGAATTTGGACCAAATAAAAGGTCAATAATAGTGCTTTTATATATTGAATATGGACAAGTTATAAAAACGTGTGCTGAAAAATACCATATGTATCTCTTGTATATGCACCAAATAACAGTTTAGCATGCATGAGAACACGTAGACTTTGCGAAACAGTGAGGACTGCAATGACAAATTTGAATTTGTTGATTTAAGTCGTGCGTTTTCCATATTGGCAAAATAAAGTTTGCCACTAGATGGTGCTGTCGAGAAGATTCTCAAGATGTAGTCAATGTGAGTCAGCCCCCAGGTAGCATCTGGTGCCCCTTACACCGTCCAACAAACTTGAGAAGCATGTTGCGTTCAGATGGACTGCTAACTACATGGACACGTAATGTCCACGCACAGTAGACTTATTACAGCAATGCAAAGATTTGAGGCATTGTTTGGATTATATTTTGTATTCACATGTTTGCTGGCACACGCGTTGCGGCGAGCGCTGAGTGGGCTACTGATTCGTGAGTTGTGGTCGATGATAGGTTCACCTGCGTGGGTTAGTTAAGCTAAAAGGCTATGATTAGAAAAAAGTTAAGTCTAACTTAGCTGTATTAGACCTGCGTGTTACGCGTTTTTATAATGGGTGCAAAACTGAAGTATATTTTTTTGTTTTGGTTTTATTGTGGTGGCTTAAGTTTTGGGATCCCATCAAGCTGCGACGAAGTTAGAAAAGTTTACCAGCTCAGAGTAATTGGACCGGTTAAATTATTGCCCACAAGACCAAAATCAGGTAGGCCATGCATATTTTAACTATCGTAATGTGTTGGCTATATGCTCAGGGTCAGAGCAGTATTTTGTGCATAATGCATGTTTACTTTTAATTTGGGATGGTGATTGTCATTGCCTGCCTATTGGTTGACAAAGTATGAACATTGAAAAGTGCTATACGGTCATGTTATGTGAAAGACAGACTGGTATTGTTTAATGCGTTTGACATATATTTGTTCTTTATCATATAATCTACACAATGCAACTAAAATAAGTTTATGTAGTCTAAGTATAATATTCATAGCCTATTACCGCATTGCGGTCATAGCCTAGAAGTTGAGATGCTTTTTTATTAATAGCTTGCATGATGTTTGAAATTGTATTTGTTAAAAATAAAGCTGTAGGCTACAACTGATAAGAGTATTCTAAAAGCGATGCATGGAACGTTACGATATTTGATGAGTTTTGCAAGGTGTCATTTTGATCCTTGCTTAGATATTCAAGCGTGTGTTTGATAAGCAGCTCAAGTCATCACAGCAGTCTTAGTATTTTAGAAGTCCAAGTGTCTGGCACAATCCTATTTATGTAGTGCTCTCGTGGAAACAAATGGCATGGGGTCTTATTTTTAAAGATGCAGTTGCTTTAGGTTGCCTAAATACGTGTACGCATGTCCATGACACAATACAAAAAAGTAGTATAGCCTTAATTGTCTACTTTTATTTGTTGTCCTGTTTTATATGCTATAACATTATGGTAGCCCACATGTCAGTAATGTCTGACATTTTAGAATTTAAATTCACAAACAGTTTCAATGTACGGATCCGTAGATGGACTTGTGACGACGACCTCTGGCATGTCAGGTTATGATAGTCGACCTAGTGCAGGAAGTCTAAGCAGGAGATGACTGCTTGGACCACTGGGAGCCACACCATTTTTCTTGGGAGGAACTGCCATATCATTCTTCTGCAGTTCAGACAGATAATCTGTAAGCATGGGTTGTGTAATGCTGGCTATGCAGGGCAGTTTGGTGCACATAGTCACTGGTCAGAGTTGGGTTTCACTCAATTATACTAATGTATTGCAGTTCTCAGCAGATATTTTAGAGCTCAGTTGGTGTTCTGGAGATAGGACCTGGCACTTCCTGCTATAGCTTTTCATAGCTGCAGGTCTTCCCTCATCTTGGTGTATTTGTTGGACAGAAGCATAATTATTAAAGCATAATACATCCATCCATCCATCCATCTTCTCCCGCTTATCCGGAGTCGGGTCGCGGGGGCAGCAGCTTCAGCAAGGGACCC
>JAODUE010000018.1:1739581-1751204 GCA_027564755.1 Amblyopsis hoosieri
ATTTATTTATACTTTTATATATTTATTTTTTATTATGGCAGTCCTGGTCCTCCATGTTCTCCAGCATAGTGTACCTCACCTATAACGCTAAAAGGAAAAGTAAATGAAAAGCCGTTAGTGTAATGTTTTTTTATCTTAGATATAACATTAATGCATACAAATAGATGTTCTGTGGATACAAGCATAATGCTCTTTGAATGTCGTTCATGCAAATAGCAGTGTTTGTGCTTGAAAAATGTGCCTAATAGAAAAAACACAACTTCACTGAAAGTCGTCATATTGTAGTTGGAGTCTCCCAAGCAGACGAAAAAGCTGAAACTGTGGAAAGAAAGGATGTGATCCAGACTGCAGTAGACACAAAATAGATTGTTCTGGCTGGGATTAAATCCTGGACCATTAAAGGTACAATGTGATTTCAGGTGTCAGAACTGGTCACTGGACACACTTGTATATGGATTTTTGCTATATACTCTCTCTGATGTCTATGACTTTAATATTATAAAATGGAATATGAATATTGTATATTCCTAAATGTTGTACTGCTGTATTCCAGAATAGATCTATTTCTCTGTGTAGCTGGAAACAAAAGCCTTCACGTCTTTGCTTACTCTCACAGCTGCAGGCTTTTGACAATGCATGTGTCGCCACAATATCATAAATATAATAAAATATAATATATAATAATAATAATAATAATAATATAATATATAATAAAATCCTTTGATTTAACTAAACATGCTTCCCGTTTGCTGCCACAAAGTGAAAAATGTGGTTCACATGAACTATTCATTAGCAGTGCAATTTGTTTTCTCCTATGTGCACTTTTAGCCTAGAGAGTATTCTCACTAAGAAGGTAGTTTGCATTTGGACTATTGACAGTTTCTGAAAACAACCCTTTTTTCTCAGAAACATGTTTAATTATTTAGAAGATCGCAGAATAATCCAACAAATCAGCGTCTTTCAAACAGCAAATGCTCCCAATATTTTTTCACCTGACGTCTTAATCAAAGCACTCTGACTTTCATTGGAGGCCAGTTTCTGCCTATGTGGAGAGTTAGTACCCACAAAAGACTGTTCATGGCCTCTTTATAAGTGACTGCCTAGCTTATAGTTCCTGACCTAAACTAAAGGCTAGCTGTGACTACCTTCTCATTAATCTCGCATACCACTATAAAATACCTCAGTCTAGGGTGCTCCCTGAGAATTAATAAAGCAGCACATTACATTTCCGGGACGCAAACTATTGTAGAAGACAATGAGTCTTGAGACAATGAGCTCAGGGATGCCCCGTGATCAGACCTTGCTCTCTCATCATTGTCCCCGTAATGTTGTCCCGCAGTTTCTATGGAAACGGGGCCGGCCTTATTAAAAAAAAAAAAAAAAAAAAGAAGTTTCACCTTCTCAGAGTGTGCCCTTTACCTGACAGCCAAGATAAACGAGCAGGGCCCTCAGAGGAAGGCAACACAAACATGCATCTCTGCTCAGTAGCTCGTGCTCATTGGCTCTTAGCTGGAGCCTCTTATTTACCTTAATGCTGAGAGGTGGCGGGAATGGGGCTGGGCTGAGGCGAAGTAGTCGTAAGGGGAGGGCGCGTCGTGATTACTCACAATATCGCCCATCAACAACCTTGAACCTGCCGCAATAAAATAAGAAGAAGAAAAAAAGCTGAAGAAAACAAGTCTTTCCAGACGCCCATAATGCACCTGGGCCAGATGATGTCATATGTCACCTTCAGCTAATGAAGGTGATGATGGCATGCATGAGAGGCGCATACGTTCGCCATCTGCTCCGTTCCACCGATGTGGAGCGGAGAGAGGAGTTGAAGGCACGTCCCTCGGTGTGTGTGTGTGTGTGTGTGTGTGTGTGTGTGTGAGAGCCTACCTCGCTGCCTGCATTCTGATGACTGTGTGAGTTTTACCCTATACCTTCACACAATAAGAAGCTCCAGCGACTCACCTCAGAGGCCATTCGCTCCGTAATAGCCCAGCAATCACGACATGTCTGCTGATACATCGGTAGCCACCGGTTGTTCCTGGGAATAGTTCTTTTGGGGAATTACAGGTTGACACATCTGCTAAGCTTGATACATTTATATTGACCAGCCTGGTGTATTTCACTTTGATACATCCTCGATAATTTGATCAGTTCCTCTTGGGTGGAAGCAGGTTTTCAGGGCTTTTAAGATATTATTAGTGAACGTTTGTCGAAATGATTAAACTGTCAATGTAAAATGAATGCAATGATATCCTTTCATAAACTTTAATTTGCCTGCCAAGTAGATATATTAGTCACCTATATACATTATTTTCCTATGCCATAGGTCTCAATTGAACATACTGTATGTACAGTAGTCACTCAAAATGTTAAAAAAAAAACTAAAAAACATATGAATTCACATTTTTGCAAATTGTATCCAAACCACATTTGGATGTGGCCTCTCTGTTTGAACGCTTTGGCGTCACTTGCTACGCTCTCGCTGCACAGTGAAGGCCGCCATGACTACAGAATGGAACAGTATACCATCCTCGTCTGTGGCTGAGTTTGTCTGGTGTGACAGAGTTCTGCCCCGCAGGTTGACAGCGCGGTTGTTTGGAGGGCGAGATGTTTTGGAAAGCTACTTAGCTACGTAGTTACTAACAACCTACGCTGTTACCACAGCAACCAATGCAGACAGATTGGTGAGATCTGGACAAAAACAATTTTATCACTTTGATTACTGTCCACAATGGCAAACAGTTTCTTTAAATTTTACTCTAGAAACAAATCAGATTTGCCTGCAGTCTGAACACAGCCTGATTGTAAATTATAATTATGTATGTGCTTAATAAATAATGAATGAAAGACACTCAGACAAATCTACTTTTACTTGAATAAAGACACGGAACACTTGATTCAACATTGATTAAGTGAGGCACACAGCAACACCTCACCTAAACACATTTAAGTAAATGTATAGTATAATAACAGTATATAATATTCAAACTGAAGAACAATGCCATTTATGTACTCAAATGTCATATTGACATAAATGCAAATAACAAATTATGCTTGAATCATTTACATTTGTAGATGAAAACATGTGAAACTGAGCGATTAAAGACAGGACATGTCGAAGGCTCTTATTGGCAGCTGCTTGCCTTTTCCCTCAGCTGCAGGGTAAAAAAAAGCACTGATTAAAGATGAACGTTAGATAACATTAGATGACCTTTGAGAGAGGCTGACCCTATCAGTCTCTATGGGGCTACACTCCTCTTGTCTTGACACCTTCGTTCTCTCACTCTCTTGCAAGTCTCTGGGAGTTGGCAGCCTCTATCTGATCCTGCAATCATTTTCTAGTAGCGATAAGAATGTGGTGCCTGCAGCTGTTTCTGACAGGGCAAACTGAAGTCCAATGAGACTAAATTGGAGGTAGAACTTTGACTCATAGATAAAAGAGAAACATACAGGTTTATTAACATAATAGCGTAACATGCTCAACAAACTGGGAAACAGCGGAGACGGATCTGAGATTAATTTCTACCGGTGTACCCACTGACTTGTATAATAACACCTGGGGAATGTGTAGGCTGGAGTGCTCTATTTTCTCTGTTTTTAACAAGTTCACCCAAGACCTTGGCCACAACACGGTTGAATTGCTTATCTGTTTCCTGGCTGCTAATGTAATGACTAGCTTCCAATACTGGTTGCACATTTACACTAATACACATCCTATTAGCATATTTGAATGTTTACCTTTGTTCAAACACGCTTGCATTAGTTTATGTGCATACTAAACATGAGCATATGTAATACGGTTACGCATAACATAACACGCAGTCCATCTAAGGCCAGCGAATCTGTTTTCCTCCTCATAGAAAGGCGGGCCAGGCGTACAGGGTCATTGCCTCAGGGGTATCATAGAGGAATGCCTCTCCACCGTGGGACTAGTAGAAATATGAAAGCGCCCCTAAATCAAGACACAGGGCCCCATGAATCATGTCAGCCGCTGAGCCCAAGAAGAGGGATGAGACCATCTGTAGCAGCATATGAATGGCTAACTGACTCACAGTGCTGTTGACACAAGCTGAAGAAGTGTGAAGAGGTTGTGAACATTAGCGCTACTGCCTTCAGCGTAGTCCAAAAACCGGCTTCAGTCACGTTGAGGAAACCCAAAACCACTTGGCGGTCGATTCATCACTTACATGTGTCAGGTAGAAATCACATCATTCATAGCAGATGGGTTTAAATTCCTGTAATGTGATTTCTCTACTAACGTAATAATGCTAACGTAAATATTTCTGTATTGCTGTGTCCTTTAAGCAGCTCTTTACTACTGTATTAATACAGTGGTGTTGTAAGCTACTGTATAAAGCTTTAAAAGGATGTTATAACTTGTTAATCCATAACTGTAGCTTCTTGCAGCGCCAAATGAAGCCTGGCTGCTGACGTGTGTGTGTGATAAAGTGACAGCTAAGATATTGTTAATAATAATGAAGTTTTAGTGCTGCATGCACCATTGGTAAATTAGGTTTCTTGAAGGAAAGATTTAATTGTAATTCACCTGCCCAAATGTGAGGGCTTTGAAACACACTGTTTCAAAGCTGAAAATATGTGCATATTTTGCCCCAAGCTATGTATGACATTTTGTAATAAATACATACTGGTTCTATTAGTAAATGCTCTGCTCTCCATTGAACATGGTTAAAACAGACCCAAGGCATACATATACACCAGTAATCATTAACCCGGAAAATATTTTATTATAATAATAATAAATATTTAATAGTAAAGTACTGTATCTGTGAAGTTTTGGGCAGATTTATTTGGCAAGTATACAGTATGTGTTAATTGTTTAATACAAATCTCTCTCCAAATATAGCAATAATTTCATGCAAAACATACCCACAAAAAAATGCATTTTTCAGATAAGCCATATTCATCCAACATCCAAAATGTATATTATTTTAATTTGTATCATATTGTATTACCATTTTATATGTGAAAAATGGCAAAGATTTGTATTTGACTTTTGAGAAATGTGCTACTGTCCTGCTGCTTAAAAAAGTAGACATGAAGTATTGTAGCCTTCTTGTTTCACTGTTGTGTGATTGGTCATGCAGAGATGAGCATAGTGAGATGCCATGTGGAAACATGAACACAGATAGGACCACCAGAGGATGAGTGGAGAGATCTGTGATCAGCCATCTGTAAAATCTTCTTCAAATCAATGGCAGTAAATACACCAAGCAGGGTTGCTGTCTATCAAAAAAGATGAACTGCAATGTTAAATGGAAGAAAGGCACTGCATGCTACCAATTTTGCTTTTAAATGACAGAAAATAAAACAGTTTGCCAAAAAATAATTCAGGCTGCTTCACTGCAAAACATGCCCTATCAAATATAAGTGCAAATATATTGGTTTCTTATTCTTTCTTATGCTGAAAACAAGCAATTTTGGCTGTAAGTGAAATTCATTTGATAAGATTTCTTAAATGAATTTCGAATGTACTTAATTTAAGTCAATAGATAAGCCATTTATATTAGAAACAAGTCCAACTCGATTTTAAATCTATAGACAAGATTATCACACAAAGTCAGATGTTAGTTTGTGCAGTGTTTGACTTTTGGCATGTTTTATTATCTGGCTTTTGTAGCGGTTTTTGTCTAAAATCTTACACCCTGAAATGTGAATTGTGAATGTGATTCAATAACACGGGTTTAAAATGAGAACATTGTTCAAAATAGTAAGAGGTAATTGAACCATCCTGCCCGGGAGACATTGAAACAAAGGGATGAAAATGTATCTTAAAAACTGCAATTACAGTGAGCATATGTTATCAGATCATCAAGTTTTGCAATTGCATGAAAGTATATTTGCTTGTTGTAAGTACTTGTATAATAGCACTGCATGCTGATAGGCACTGGTTACAGGCTAAACCCCATATCAAGGAGAAATCCCGTACATTTATGTCAGATATTTGGCAATTATATCCAGATATGTGAATAAACCTTGAGGATTGGGCCCTCTGGCCCACCTTTACTGGGATCAATCACAGCCTGGGCTCACTCACATTAGCACTGATTAGCCTAAACAGCGTAAAATGAAGGGTGAGAACTATGTGTAATTGTTTGATTGACTGTCAGTATATGGTCCCTATTGCCAGTGGCATGCTCCAAGTGCATAACACCTGTTTTTAATGCTCTCTAGGGTACAGTAGGCTACTAATGCTTTTTTTTTTACCCTGAAATCCAGTAGCGAACCGTGACCCTCGACACTGGGCCTTCAGTGTCACCACAACAACTCAAAAGTTGCACACATAGACACACATAAAAGTTAAAATACCCTCAACTTATAAAAGTTAAAAAATACCCTCAACTTTTCAGCCCGCAATGCTCGTCAATGTAACAGTTGGCCAAGGCAGCCATCGGGGGTTTATGATAGCGCTTTTGAAGTGGCTGCACCTTTAGCAATGCATCTCTGTGATCTGGGCCATTATAGTGATCAGAACCGGTTTGGATAGACTACTATAGTAAAGCTAACCTCACATCACACAATGTATAATACAGCACAGCCTGGTCTACATATTGGCCTGACTGTAATAGTTTATCAAAACGCTCGATCGTCAGGCCTACTGTTCAGTAGGTTTCTGGTCTTCCTTCTTCAGTAAGTTGTTGAAACGGCATTCTCCAACATAAATAATGTCCTGTTCCCTTGATACTGGTAACTCCATTTCACACACAAATATATATATATATAATATACCTAAAATTGTCTGTTTAGTCCACTGATATATTCACTTACATGTATCTTATAGTCTAGGCTACAGACAGTATTGCTCCGTTGTGTAAAATTTGTCACCGCCCATGATGGTCACACAGGCATTCAACAGTCAGTTTAGAATGATGTTGAGAAACGTACAGAACGTCCCACCGCTATCCCATATCAAAATATGATTGGCTAATGCAACTGTCACATCAAATATGCTTGAACGTGGCATCAGGATTTTACATTGACTCATTGAAGGCTCTGCCCCATGCGGACAGTTGTAAATTACAGGGAGTTCAGGCCAGAGCTGTAAAAACTATTCTGCCTAGCAACTAACATAAGAAAAAAATGTTGGTTAATTTCCCCCTCCCAATTTCCTTTCATGTAACTTTTAGAAAATACTGTAAGTCAGAACAGTCTGCTGTTTACAAAATGTTTCACTTTAACTCAGAATCCAAATAAATGTATTGTTTATTTAATAAAATAAATAAAATATATATTAATTAGGCTATATTATATTTTATTTTGGGTATTTACTGAATATCTTGATGGCCATGAGGCCAACATGTTCCTCTGTGCTGAAATCATATAAGTGGGTAGTATATCTAGTCTGGCTTCGCCCGGCTATTGCTCTCAGATCAATATTCGCTGAGATTATATCTGGAAACCCTGTTTGCTTTAGCATTCTCACAGACACCTTTCTGGCAGTCCAATCAGAGTGGCTAGTGCAGTGGTGTCAAGTGTGTTTCTAAACGGTGGTAGAGCTAGATGAGGCGATCAAAACAATTGTAGCAATGCCTATTTGTTAAACGCTGTCCAATAGTTTCAAAATCAACCAGAGGTCTACGCCCAGTGGGAAGCAACAACTGTTAACACTTCCCAATGGAGCGTTGTCAGATCCTACTCACAAAGTGATGTTTGGGTGGGGTTACACCAGGCTATATTTGACCCATTCATATTGTGACCTTGTACAGTAGGGCAAAGTTGAGGAGTTTATCATGTATCTGATTTTATGTGGCAGAATAAAATAGTCTGGCACCATACATAGACATCAGTATTTATTATGTGTGCTCATAAAGGATATTTTAAAATTCATAAAAATATGTAAAAAGGTTTCCCCCTTTACCTTTTCCGCCCCTGCCCTTTGGTGCATCTGAGCACACCACAGCCTTTTGCCCATGTTATTTACGGCTGTGTCACTGAAAATCTGTAGGTGTAAATAACACAGTAAAAGCTAGAGCTGTACAGTGTATGCTACGGCTTTCAAACTGGCAAATGTATTCACATAGAAGATATGTACATACACAATAATCTATTACAGGGTTGATCCAAAGCGGTTCCTTGTGTATGTCAGTGTAATATGGCCTACTTGTTACTCACCTTAGAGATTCATTAAAAAATTAAAAACTTATTTTGTAGCCTATGATATTAATCAGTCAATTAATACATATTTGGTACAGACAGAGAGAATAGCTAGAACATTGTTTTTGATATATCGTGTAACATTCATGATCTGTATATGTGTTATAGGTTACATTTTTGCTCCATTAGAGGTAGATGGTTAAAACACACTGCAGTAGTGGTAAGGAAGGTCCAATCAGTGGTGACATGTTTACTTGCACTTCCCTGCTGCTTCTAATATTTGATATTTGGGACTAAGGCAGTCGCTCGTGGCTTGTTGATTTGTTTATGCATGTTTACAGAACTCATAAATTCATAATGATCCTCTCAATGTTTGTTTCCCCATTGCCTCTCCAGGAAGCAGGTGTTAAAATTGGACAAGCTTGGTCAACACATGAGATTGCTAATCCTCTTAAGTTTTGTGTCAGAGTAAAAGGTTTTATTTATTTTTCATCACTGTGATGATTTTGATAACATGAACTGGGTTGAGACCAAGCACCGTTATAGTATTTATTTATATTCTGCAGCTAAATAAAAGAGCTCAGAGCAATTAAACAACTTTAGCTCATGACTTGAGTGGAACATAAGTTCGTCATCAGAAATATAGTTACTGCTTTTATGCGCCCTATATGATCTGCACTGCTCTAACCACATCTTTAATTTAGTCAATTATTACCTTCATGGGGTAGTGCTATCTATACATTTTTCATTTAAGCTGCTTCTACAGATAGCTCCATCTCCATCATATACTGTGAACAAGGGATTATTAAGTATTTCAGTATGCAATACGTTTGGATTTGGGCTATCCCCGTGAATGTAAATGATGTCTGGAGCTAAGTCTTTGCCAGCAGCAATATTGACAGTTTTTGTATTACATCTATTGCCACACATCTTCCAGTAAAGGTACACTGGATACCTGATAATTACACATAATTACAATTACACTGATTATAATATTTAATTAAAATTGACACTATGACAACATGTATTGGCAACATGTCATTCTATTTGATTTAGCAATTGTTTGCAAATCAGAAGGAAATAATGTAATTTAACATTTAGCCCCTGGCAAAATCCTATATTTTGTTGTAGCTTAACCCAACAAGTGGGAGTTACTAAGTTAATTCTCGATTGATAATTTTATTACTTAGCTGTTCAATCACTTCCTGCTGCCTTCATGTTTTCTTTATCACAATTTCAACTCTGGGTAATTGCACAAAGCAGATGTTGTTTGTTTTAACTGTCTCTCTCCTGTTGAGTTTTACACATTATTAACAATTGCATGTGCTCCATTTTGTTGATGCCTGAAGGTTTTTCTGGCCTTCAGAGCTCATGGGAAAAGGATGCTTTGAAGAAGCTCATTCGTTTAGATCCTCCCTGACTGTAGGCAATGAGCTGTAAAGACTTGTTTTCACAATTGCAACTAAAAGACCACAGCTTTGAAGACATCCGAAGACTTTACCAACTCCATTCAACCAACACAACAATCAACTCTTTACACTTATATTTCAAGAGAGTGGGGCTTTTATATTATATTAAATTAATTAAATTGTCCGATGTCCATTGCTGTATATGAATTCACTGAGTATATAGCAGAGTTCAGCATGTCCCAATGTCACGAGATCGCCATCCCTAGAGAAATGAAAATTTCGAGTGCAGATCCGTACACTACGTGACTGAAGCTGCCCCACAACGCCTTGTGACAGATAACAGAGATAACAGGAGGCGGATGGCATGTTGTTTTGTTTCTCATGCTTGTGTAAATATGTAGACACTGTTTGTGTGACGTCACCCATAGGTTTGTGAAGGGACATTTTGGAGTTTGCAGTCAAGAGTGCACTGCTGACATTTGGTTAGTATTGAAGATTTTGGGCACTGCAGGACATTTAGAAATCCAATTAAGTTTTTTTCTTTTTTTTTTTTGCAGACACATTTATCTGAAATGACTTGGTGTTAAGTATCAGGGAGCAAGGAGGGCTTGGGCATCTTGTACAAGGATTCTCACAGGGTGGCCAGGCCGGACATGTTGGATATCCTGCCCTGTATTCTGTCACTATCCTGGTTGGTTGACGGGATAATGTGGTTTAATTGCAATTCATTGCTATATACAGTACATTGCCCTCCTTATAAATTCTAAAAGCTGTTTATGCTACTGTATGTGTTGTAGCTAAACATCTGGTGTCCATCTACAGTATTCCACCCATTTGACACCCATATTGAGTCTACTCTAGTCTTGGGTTGGTAGACTAAAGTAGAATAAAAAATATATGTCAAACGCGTAAAAGGCTTTTGTGTCTGTCTGTCAAAATCTGATGGTAATGAATTATGTGATTGTTAGTGTAAGCCATATAGCATTTGTAGTTTGTTGATACAATTACAGTTGCTAAGCACAGTAGGCTAATGATTTGTCACACTTTTTACGTATTTTCTATAAACAAGGCCGCTAATGTTTGTAAATGTACAATCTGTATAGAATGCACAGGCTTAAACGATTATGCCTATTTAATGCAAAGAAATCTAACATTTTACAAAAAGAAATGTATATATTAATATTCCATTGTATTAGTATCGTATTGTTTTTAAAGCAGGTGTAATGAATTGGCTTGATACAGACAAACCTAGCCTGCAGTCACATAAGTATTAGTTTAAACCTTGCCTTGGTTTGACGCAAAGCATTGTACATGCACCACTCCTGTGTATGCTTTACAGACCACTTCATATGTTTGAATGGCATTTGTTTTCATTTCCTCAATAATGCATGAGATCCTATCGGCTGTGGTGACTGATTGTTTTCTATCATTGTTTCTCCACAAACCCATGCACTTCCCTCGTGTCACACTGCCTCAGCAAACATTTCAGTCAACATATCAAAGTGTAAGATCTGTGCTAAAACCAATTCACACGCTCTGCTAAGTGGGGGCTGGTGTTAACTGGCCACTGTATTTTCACTTGCTTTTTTGGGAGCTGTGATTAGTTGGGGCTAAAAAGTAAGTTTTGCAGATTTTTAAGGTGGACAGTTTGCTTATATCGTTTTTAAGTATCTGTACGTGCATTTGCATTAAAAGTTTGTTTTGAAGAACAGAATATAATACAATTAGTTAACTATCAATGTTTGTTTTTATGTGCGATATTGCTCTCACAAGATGCACAACTACTAAACACACTCTTTACTTAGAGTGCAAGTGCAAGTTCACTGCACCATTTTTTAACACCATAAAATATGTCAGTATACAATCTACTACAATCTTGCTACCTTACCTCGTATTTAATGCCAGAACCCAATAAAACATACTGTAATTAATGCATATTCCTGTATTACCTATTATCAGATTAACATTTTATTAAACTTGTCTTCCCTGAAATATGATAGGTCCTCTCTCTCTCTCTCTCTCTCTCTCTCTATATATATATATATATATATATCTATATATATATATGTGTATGTATGTGAATAATATATACATATATGTGTATGTAT
>JAODUE010000018.1:1761173-1789225 GCA_027564755.1 Amblyopsis hoosieri
GTGTGTGTGTGTGTGTGTGTGTGTGTGTGTGTGTGTGTGTGTGTGTGTGTGTGTGTGTGTGTGTGTGTGTACATGTGATTGTGTGTGTGTGCGTGTGTGTGTGTGTGCATGAGTGCGCGTGTGTGTTTGGCTGCTGAAACCCAGAGTTATGATTATGCATTAACACGACGCTGTAGATGAGTTTCAAACCCAGGAGAAGGGTTTGATCATGTTACTTTTTAATTATTGCACCAGTAGTGGCATGCCCAACAAACTGTAGTACTGGTCAGTGTATTTGTCAAAGTGTGTGTGTGTGTGTGTGTGTGTGTGTGTGTGTGTGTGTGTGTGTGATGGGTGGTAGAGGGGGTGTACGGCCCAGTTTGTCATGTGACAGTACCATGTCTAGCGTAATTCCAGTCACACGTCTAGTCATGAGGGCTGCCTGTGCCACAGACATGCTGAGAACTCCATTCTCAAACAACTCAACTGACTTTGTTTGAAAGTTCTCAAGCCATAGAGCTGGCAGGGTCTAGGCACTGATAAGCAAAGCAAAGGTTTAAGTAGTAGTTGTAGTAGTTGTTTTCAGGATGCATTTCCAAACACTCATGTACCTCCTACATTGTACTGGTACATAGGCAAATATAAATATCTATATACAACATTTTCGACTTTTAAATTTTGACTTTATTGTCACATACACATACATGTAACAAAATTGATCCTCTGCATTTAACCCATCCCTCAAGGGAGCAGAGGGGAAGGGCGTTCCAGAGTCTCGGGGCAGAGCAACTGAAGGCCTGAGCCCCCATGGTGGAGAGGTGGAATGGAGGGGGGTGGGGGGTGACGAGAAGACCTGTAGAGGAGGAGCGGAGAGAGTTTTGACTGTTTCTCGCCGTAAGATGCGGTCCAACTGTGACATTTGTGTTTGTGCATTTTGCTTCAGGACCTGGCCAACAATGCTGCCAGCACCATCCTCTTCTTCTTGTCTTCCCTGGTGCTGGCCTGTATTAACCACAACACTGGAGCTGAAATAGCAGCATTGGTAAGTAGGCATGGCGAAGCACGGCGTTCGCTTTCAGCCCAAAGACATGTAACAAACATATGGTATAAGTTTAAAGAAAAAGCAATTTCAAGCCATATGAATTCACTAAAGCATGTCAGCTATTTTAAAGCACTGTAGTAAGGTCAGTTCCTTCAACTGGAGGAGAGTGGGGGAGAATTATAAAATAATTGAAAGTAGTGTAAATAGCTCTTAAGAACCAGTTAGACTCAAAATATTCTGCTTTGATCCTGTTTGCTAGCTAAAGTGACTTGTTAAGGAGGATGATTCATTACAGTTTGGATTTGTTTTTGTCCCTATAATAGAAATTCTGGACCACTACTGCCCCCTTGTGGTAGATAATGGGTATATATTACATACTCTGTCTCTTCAAATAGATCTTTGGCTTCCTGGTGACGTGCGTGTATGGCGTGAACACCTTCCTGTCAGTGCGGCGGCATCGGTCTGGCCTCGGTTGCCAGGGGACTGCGCAGAGCGAATATATGAGAGCACGCACGGCATCTCGCGGAGAGGTGGAGACACGGCCAGAGCTCGCCTAAGGGCGGACACACAGGCCCACAAGGCCACCTGATGTGAATACAATAAGAAAATGGCTGCTCGCGCCATCAGCAGCTAGCTAAGCAGAACACTGCCAGCGAGACGGTGTTGAATTTCATCCAAGAGATCAGTAGGTGGCGCCCTCCATCCTGCACTGCAACTTGATGGCAATTTCCCATATCCTTAGACTTCCCTGCGCCTGGAACTCCTTGCTAGAAGTCCTCGTTTCACAGCGGCAGGTGTGTGCTGTGGAATATTCAGCTTTAGTGACTGATACATACTGTTCTGACTGCAGAGTTAGTATTGAGTCGATCTCATTTAGTCATGATTGTAGATATCTCTCTAACCTGCGGACGACATACGATTGGGTGTCAAGGATCGCCGTAACGTACAGTAGTGGTACCAGGTGCCGTCATGGCTGGTAGTGTACCAGAGTGGATTAGGGGCCATTGTTTGTCACAGTGGTAATGAATACAGCTCCCAAGACAAATCGTCTGCTGTTACTCACAATAATGTGTGGTTATCACATATGTTAACATACGTTTTGACTTGAATATGTGTTTCTATCTTAAACTGTTAACATTCATGAATTTCTCCAATTTCTTTAAAATTTGTATTTTATTAAATTTTTTCACCAAATATAAAGGTTAGAAATACATGCTGTAAATAGATCGTTTGAATTATTAAAACCACATTACTGGTACTGACAATCAAACAACCAAATTAAACTGTGTATGCCCTCAGAATGTAGTGGAACAAATGTACAGTATATCTGCTCTTAACAGCAAAAAAAACTTGGTGAAAATATTAATGGATTTTTAATATGTAGTTATAGAATGTGTTAAAATGAGTATACTGTATTTCTTCTGTCAATATACAGATAACACTCCTACCTGCATTGTCCTGATGATTTGGTGAGAAAATTAATTATCAAGTGTCTTATTACTTTACATCTGGGCTCAGGGTAGTATAGAAATGGAAGTTAATAATATGTTAATAATTTGGTACATTTTAAGATGAAAAGTTAATGATCAGTGCTTATTTATCTCAGGTAATTCCTAAAACAAATTTATGAAACCTAAAATTCACAAGCATTTGATGTCCGCGGGGTGCCTCCACCTATTGTGCTTATTAAAAGTGCTGGATATCTTTGGCTGTGTCAAGACTGAGGCCCATAATTGTTTTATTTAACTCCAATACAATTGATGAGTTACTGTAGATGGGATGATACCAGGAGTTTGTGTTATATAACTAATGTACAGCATTTACAGCACCATGTAACATTGCATACTATCACTGCTATCAATCCAAAATGCAGCTATTGTGATTTTTGAGAAAACACTAATGATGTCTTAACATTCCTTAACTGTCCACTGACTGTATTTGTCAAGAAGGCTTCATCATGAAATGTACTGGCTGTCTTTTAGGATGAAAGAAGGAATGCTTATTTTAATATATACTAGAGTAGGCGTGTGTGTGTGCATGTGTGCGTGTGTGTTATTAATTGACACCTCTATTGCGTGTTTGAGTGTTGTACATGTCTGACTCAATATGACCACCTGAGCTACATTCTTTATATGGCCTGATGTCAAAGGCATTGTTTGACAGAAAACATAACTGATAAGTACAATAACTTAAACTATGGTTATATTACTTACACAATGTATTTCAGTAAGGGTATAAACGCTGATATTGTTTTGATGTCCCCTGGTTTACTTAATGAAGTATGTGCTTGAAAGTACAATGAAATGTTATTTATGATTAAGTCATTTTATTTATGGACTAAATGGTTTTGGAGTGGTTAAACAGTTGTACACAGCGCTTATTGCAAAAATCTTGCATTTCAAAATACTATTCTCATTTCCTATAAATATTTAGGTGGATTTTATTTATAGAAATAGTGTCATAAAGCCCTTTATACCAGCTTACAGTTTTCTGTATATCAATCAGTATACAGTATTATGCTATGTTCTTGTATAACAGCCTATTGGACCAAAATAAAATCTTTCGACTGCTTTTAACTTCACGATTTCCATCCTACAGTATGTTGAATTTAGAGTTAAATTAAAAGTGAAATTCTGTTTTACTTGTGTGTACACAATGAAACCTAACCTAACTATTTTTGTATTGAATGAGCATTCTCTCAAGTTAATATTTAAGTTAAGTGATTTTAACATAATAAAAATAAACTATTGTCCATTTGATCAAATCAGCGTTTTGTCATATACAGTACAAATACATTCATTGAAACATTTTACGCTCATGTCGCAGGGTTCCTATGCAGTATGGAAAAGCAAGGCATTTGTTTTGAGCCATTTACAGGTTTGTAAAAGTATGGAAAAATATTTGAGTTTCTAGAGTATTGTTTCCATTCTGTTTTCTAAAATATAAATTTCAAGATTTCTAAAACTAAACTGAGCATACAGCAGTGTTTTTCGTGGTGTTTGGAGTAGGCAGTCAGCATATCTAAACTCTATCACTGTGTGAGAACATATGAGTTATTAAAGTCCAGGGGTTAATACATTAATACGTTAATAATTTACGTAAATTGATGGTTCATCCAATGAAAGTGCCTGCATTTTCAAACTGTTTCGATGGACTTGTGGCAAGCAATCCATCTGGCATGTCAGGTTACTCCAGACCCCTCACTTTATCACATCATCAGAAGAAAAGAAAACCCAAGATCATGTTTGTATGTAATCTAAGCTCCTCTGTACTTTATTAACCTAGCCGGGCTGGTGTGTGTGCGGTAGAGCTGTCAGATATATCTCTAACAGTATTTGTATCGTGACTTTTGACATGACTTGCAAATATGTCATATGTCATAATAACATTTTATTAAAACGTATTGATGCTATTGAACACTTGATCTCACTAGTGACAATGAACCAATACAATGTAAAAAGGGCACTTGGTCAATGAGCATGTTTTGCTTATAGATATCTTGAAAATACCTTTATTTCATAGACTTTAAAGTGAATATGTTCATGTTGTTCAAATTTTAAACATTAAATTCAGTCAAAAATTATTAGTCATTTTTTTATAAACAAAAAACTGCATACATTTTTATAATTTCTCATCAGTAGTGGCATGGTGCACAAAGTATATATACAAAATCATCTGAATTTCCTTATGACATGCAGAAATGGTATAGAAATAGTAAGGCACTTCTAAAAACAACACACTATTCACATATCAGTAAGCTAAATAAGTGTTTCCAAAATATAGCAGAAGCTTCATGCTTTAGGGACAAAAAACACCTAGCAACTGTTAACTGCCTTCTTTCGTTATATTAATGTAATTATCTGCTTTCTTTAGAAAAATACATTGTATTATTGCTGTATGCACTGCTACAAACAACAATATCATTATAAAAATAAACTGTTCAGTTAAACCTTAGTATGCAAAAGTGGGCACTGTACACCAGCCAACCTATTGTTCAGTCACAGTTCAAAAGCCTTTTGAAATAAATTGTCCTGACATTCAGCATGATGTATTCAAAGGTTCCAATCACCCTCATCATGCTATTGAATCCTACATAATGCTGCAAGCACTCAAAAGGAATTTAAAATATTTCTATAAAGATAAGATACAGTATAGACCTAATTGCTATGAAACTGGGGTGTACAGTTACGTGTTAAAGATAGCATTCAAAAATATATTGTGTGATAGGAGGATGAAACTAACTTAAACCATACCATATATATCATGGCTGAGCCTTAAGAATGGTAAAACATTGGCAAATGTTTAATTAGTGTTTTAGTTGTGCGTGTCTAATGATTTCTCAACATAAGGAGAATGTTTGTCCAAGAATTACATGATGTGTTATTTAAATTGTTTGCCACAGATTCCCATCCTGCAGGAACTCTTGATTCAACAATAGATCACTTATACAGATATGCACTGTGGATATATATTAGCTTTGCAAAGTGCATGTTTCTATGCAAATGTTATCAAATGAAATGAATATGGATGTGTATATTGTAACCCTCTCAGGCACTGTGACAAATCTATTGTAGATGTCTGTGAACATTCCTGTGATTGACAGGCAAGGAAGATTTGCCAGACCAATCAGGAAAAAGAGGCCCTGATTGGTCAGAATCTTCAGGCATAGTAAAACACCTAAAAGAATGGCGGCAGGGGCAATCAACTGAAGCAGATATTTTGACAGAGCATTTCACTCACTGATAGATGACGGTTGTCTTTCTAACAAAGTACAATTAATTTATAGCTCTAAAGTCCTATTTAGAGCATCTTATAAACATACAAATGTATTAGATTATTGTTAATGACCCTTAATGTATGTATGTCCTACATTAACTGTATATTCCCACAGGACAGAATGTCTGTTTTTGTTTTTTTGCAGCTGATTGATGTAAAAACACTGTGCTCTCTGGATCTGCTCAGTGTCAGTCGGAGTCGGAGTCTGATGAGTTATCTGGGAGATAAAATGTCTGGTATCAGTATCAATGCACAATTCTTCCAAAGTGATGAAAAGAAACGTTGTTGTTTTCTTTACCTGGATTTCTGGTTGGCTCTTCGTTAGTCCCCCCTCCTTGCTTGAGAAAATCAGCCAGGACATTAAAAATTATGTAGAAATCTAAAGCAAAAACTATAGTGGCAATGAACCCAAACACCTGTAAAGAGAACATCTGATATCAATACAGAACAAAACGAAAGGCAACATAAAATAATGTCATCTTCAGGTCCATACAGTACGAAACAGGGTACATTAACTTATTATACATTTGTAGCATTTATCAACACAGAGTTTCAAAAAGGTATAATAGATATCATCTGTTTACCCCAGCAGCCTTGGAAGCTCCATCTGAGTATTTGAACACAGCAATTATGGAGATGATAAAAAATATGATGGAAGCACTCACACATCTCATGAAATCCTTGAAAAGAAAAAAAACACAATGAGTCAGTGTGCATTTACTTTGTTAATTTCTTTGTGTTTTGCACACAAGGCCTGTTGCTTTTTGTTAACGCTACACTACATTGCTTCATAGTTTCCCAGAACTACACATTTTAAGAGAAGTAGAGAGGAATGTGAGCCCCTCCCCCTACTCAGGTATGGGGGAGGGGCTTGTGCAGTTGAAAACATTACATGTTTTGATGGTTTCGCCCACAAGGGCAAACCGGACACAAATCGAGGAGTGTATCTTTAACTAGGAGACAGATGAAAGTATACAGTATAAATTGGCATGCATGTCCATTGTAGAGGTTCTCATTTGAAACTGAAATGTGCTATCACCATAAGGGGCCAGTGGAATCCTTTGAATCTCTCATTGAACTTGGTGGAATAAGCAAACAGTATGAAGACGGCAGCCAGGAACTCTAGGAGAGGCGCCGTGAGAAAGGCTGCTGCCGTAGACGCCACAAAACCCACGAAGCAAATGAAGGACAGGGCCTGAAATGACAAGAAACATATTGAGAATTAAAGGCAGGGATAGTCATTCTCCAGAACACTTGCTAACTTCGAGATCAAATCAAGGGAACAGGATGGTCGAGTGGTCTGGGTGTTGTGCTCCCAGCTGGAAGGTTGTGGGTTCAAACCTACCTGACCTACCTGTAAGCATCCTTGATGATAATCAATCCCCTAACTCTTAACTGCTCCCAATTGTTGGTTGCATGGCAGCAATCACTGTGTGTGAATGTAAGGCAAAATACTGTAAAGCGCTATATAAATGCAGTCTGTTTACCATCTTAAAAATCTGAACAAACTCCCTCAGAAGCACCGCATTGCAAAGCCCTTTAGGCCACTGTTGTTGGGAGCAGTGTTTACCACTTTGTCAGCACGCACCAAGAACGCTAAGCTAGCGGGAATGCAGCGAGATATTTGGTGAATTAGCTTACAGTTTGCGGACTATACCTTTACAAAGTAACTGTAGCCTACATGTTTATGTCATATTCCGGGCTCTTCTAAGTAATTTAAGGGAATGTTGGGTTCATTCACACTTCCGCCAGCCGTGTCTGACAGCTGTGGACAGACTATGTTTATTCTGCCAAGTCTGTACATTGGAGATGACTCACTCCGTCTCCCCCCTCCCACTTGCTTCTTCCTTTCTCTATTTTAGACATGGTGAAAAACCCATCAAAGAAAAAAACTATATTGTAGCAGTATGCTACACTGACCCCATACATTTATGTCCTTCATACAATGTTCGGGTCAAATTGACCCAAACATTGTATGAAGGACACCCTGAGACTGTGCCTGAGACACACAGACCAACATAAACACACACACACACACACACACACACACACACACACACACACACACACACCATAGAACTAGGTTGGTTACATAGTTAGAATCTAAGGACTGAGAAGCAATCAGCTCTTTTTTCTCAGCTGTCTCCCTTCTGTAGAGTGGGAACCTACACGTTATTTTCTCGTACTGTACCCCTCATACTGTACCTGCGCAGAGGGGGAGGGACAAAACTAATATCTACATCACTTGTGTGGGTCACTACAACTACAATCCTCCACCATCAATATGAGCAAAAGACTTTGGAGCTAATGGGTGTGCATGGAATGGAAGAAAATGGAAGACAGCAGTGGACGAGAAGGATGTTTCAGAATACTAGGATCATAAAGAAATAATTTATGAGAGTGAGTCAGCCGCTGAAGGAACCCCACAGCCAGCAGCTGAAAATCCCAAAGCCAGTTGTATGAGCCCTACAGCTAGCCGTAAGAAGAGCCCCACATCCAGCTGAATGAACCCTACGGCCAGCCATAGGAAGAGCCAGCCATATGAGCTTGTTGTGCCCACAAAACGTTCACGCCCCCTAATGATGTCATTATGATCGGGTGATTGGCCCAGCTTCAACAAGAACCACGTAGCCATGGTTTTCTGAAATGCTGTCAGCACCTACTGTGTCTATAGGTCTCAAACTGTGTTGAATTGAGAGTTCTCAGAGTGATGCGCAAAGTATAGAAAGATGGTTTTACAATGATAAATCATCACCAGTTGGAAATACATGGAAATGTAGGTCCAAGGCAATGTCTGTAACCTCTCTCTTCACATAAGGCATTCACTGTTTGGTGGACATACTGTATAATTAACCATAAAGGGAATATGGCACCAGACCAGAAACTACACTTAATCTTAACAAGGATCACCCATCTTGTATTTTTTTTCAGCACTCATTACATCTACAAAGAGGACATATGGCCTTGGGGTAGGAACTAAAGCCTAAGTTTGAAGCTGGAGCTCTCAGAAAAGAGTCACTCTAATTTTAAATATTTAAATAATGCCTTATTAAGGTGTTTATAATAGCTTTGCAAAATGCATTTACATAATACCTGCATTTTGGCCCCAATCTATCATTATCACCCTAATATGTACCATATTTGAATGGTATGATTTCAAAATACACAAGATGAGCTATCTGTTAGTTCAACAGCAGTGGACATTCTGTGGTATTAACATTATATGAGACATGAATATGTTTGGAATAGCTAAAAGTGAGAAAACAAATTACATACACAAATAATAACTACAATGTTTGGTAATACAAACTCAGAACATTCACTGTGTCTGCCTTAATACTAATAGTGCCAATCTGCCAGAATAGTAGGCATACTTTGAGTTGTTTCTGTCCATCAATGCATTTGAAGTGTTGGAATACAACCAGCACAGCCAACACAACACAATAATCTATAAAACCTTTAAAGCGATTGTATTTTAGAACAAAAAGGCATTTCAGTTAGAACACGTTCTATGGTTATAACACACACACACACACACACACACACACACAGAGACAAGTTTACTTTGATATCCACTGTCTGCAAAGCCCATATGCCCTATTATGGTAGATATGAGACACACTGGTTCTAAACTAAAGTGGGAGTAGACTGTGTTCTAGCAGACATGTTCTTTCTCTCAGAGCCCAAGGGTCAGGCTGCAGAGCCCTGCGCTACAAGCATCCGCACAAAGATGAAGGAGAAAGCAGCTATAAGAACTGAAACTCACGACTGCTCGAGCTAGGGTGACTGATATTGATAGGACATGTTAATGTTATTTCTGATACAACAAAGTCTTGAACAAAATAGTGAAACGAAAAGGCCTACTGAGCAGTAGCAGTAGTAAACAAAGTGTCAGTCAAATTATTTATAGAAACACACACAACACTGAAACACGTTTCTGAAATATAGGCCAGGCTATGTTCTTATAATACACCCATGGGCTATACTATAAACTTTTTTTGCAAAGCATGCTCCTCCCACGACTAATGAAAACCTTGTGATGAGCTCATTGAGAGTGATCTCTACTCTAAACCATAGAAAATGACAGTCTACTTTTCAAAATTAATAAAAGTTATTGTAGCCTATATATTGCATTATGAGCATAACTATATTGTAGCCCATGCATTTTGCAAAAATCAGAAATCAAACTACGAATCACTCGATAATATAGACTACAACGTTTAAAAATATTCGACAATCGCCAACTTCCAGTTCATCCATATAAATATATGCTCATTAACGACTCGTCTTACCACTTCAGCAATAAGCAGCATTCCTTTCTTCGAAGAGGCGAACTCTTTGCTTGGGAGTATCGACAATAGAACACTTTGGCCCGACTGAGTTTGATCAGACTCCTCGATGTCCCCCATTTTAAAAAGGTATAGTATCTTTGTTTAGACCCACTTGGACCCACCGTGTTTAAGAGCTATTAGGCCTACTGATAGCAAAAATGCAAAGTTCTGTCAAAGTATGTGACTGCTGGAAAGTGGAAACGGAAACAGTGAGCGCGGAAACGCAGTATCCCCAAAAGCGCAACATCTGCACTCCGCAGATGTGAGACGTAAACGTGATGCCCCCACGACATCGTATTGTTTTACTGCCTGGAAACACTTCCTATTGTAAAACGTGTTATGTTGGGTTTAAAATACATTCGATTATTCTTCTATTTCACAGGCAAAGTTTAACTTTAGAACAGAACGTCTAGGACGTGCATACATTTTTGCAGGGTGGCTAAAAACGTTATCTAATAATTTGCCAGTAGGCTGTGCTATGGGATCGCAAATGCAATTATACATACCCGATTTCATCGAGTCCTGATGTGGGTTCACTCTCTTCCCCGTTATCATAAAACATGTATAGTGCACATCTCTTTCCAAAGTTGCATACGGAAGAAGATATATCCTATTTGACTATAGTTGTAATATAGTAGGCCTTCAGTCGCAGAATTAACGTATTAATCTAGTTATAGACCATCAATTCGCCATCATGGTCTTTTTATTAGGCTTGATTAATTTAGGCGAAATGGAATAACCTACACCGCACACTACATTTTTTCAGACGTAAAAATGACGTCACATCCAAAACCACAGCGAACACGCACGTTTTTCATGTCATATATGTTTTTGGCCTGAATGGCCTTCCATGTCAATGGTCTTAGGCGTGAAGCTAGCTGCTGTTGGCAGTGAGGAATCCATGACGATAGCCTGTACGGGTGACGATATTTACGTCACGGGCACATTCCGCCGACTGTATGCCAAGTATGCCAAGGCCTTGATACAGTAGTTGGTCATATGGGAAAGAGCGAGGAGTCACTCTAAAGTTCAATTCGCTCCCCACGGTCAATGACTATATGCTAATAGGCCTAACATATTTAGAATTATTACATTCCCATTAGATGTTTTGTGGACACATGTATAATAGTGGCCTTCATGTGCTCATTTTGTATTAACTGGAAGTCTTTCAAACATAGGTTGATTGTTTTATTTGAATTGTGATGAATTGTGATGATCTCTTAGTAAAGGATACTGCGTTTTTGCATTTCTTCACTGACATAACATGACTGAAGGTATACAAATAAAAAACGATGTGGTTTTATTATTATTATAATATAAAATGGACAGAATTGTATTGTCCAGCTTCAGGTCACATTTGGTTACATACGAGAATACAATACCATTAATATAATGTAAAATGTAACATTTGATATTTGATAGCCTAACTGCATATGCATGTAAAAGTATGATCAAGAAAAAGTTCAGTAATGATGATACTGTAGATGACTAAAACATAAATCATACACAAGTATATAGACAATAGAGATTAATTGAATAATACAAATATACAAATCACTGGGTATTCTACTTATAATAACTTATCATGTATAACTTGTAATAACTCTAGAAAGGTTCAGTCATGATACAGCTGCCAAAAACCTGATTAAAAGTATCTGCAACATAAATCAATATTCCCTTGATTTCCTAAATCTTCACATTTACTGCCATGAGCTCCATTTCATAGCCTCAGCAGGTTCTAGGTTGTTAGCAAGGCACATTAGCCATTTCCTCCTTGTTGCATTCTCTGGTTCAGTTAGTGGGGCCAGTCACACTTCCAGAGATGAGACTTGGGTGCTTTAAGGCACTTTCCCAACTTCTCACAGCCTGACGGGGCCCAGTTCTGTTACAGAGGAGAATTTGTGTTTTGTCAGGTATTCATTTAAAATGTAATTCTTCCAAAAATGATAATAAAAAAAAAGTGATATTTTCTATAACTCTATGCAACGTCAAGTGACCTGCTATATTCCTTAAAATAGGCAACGCTTGGTTTTCTGATGTGCTTAGATGTCACTCCCTTCGTCCAGTAGTCTCCTGCAACTGGTCAGATAAAATAAGCTTCAGGCAGCCAAACCCTGCTGTCTACTGAATTGAATGTGTACTAAACATAGTACATACATACTATATAACTACACTACTATTTAAAAAAAGAAGACAAATAAATGTTATACACACACACTACAGGCTATGCGCTTCATGTATTGTGTTTTGTGTTGTTTGTATTGTGACACTTTTTCTAATTACCACATGGGGGCACTGCTGTTATATTAATAAAAACTTTAAACTGTAATTCTGAATCTTCATTGCTTACAATTCAAGCCACAGTTCGTTTCAGCAGCTTTGTAAATGGCAGCCAGTTAATTTCCTTACAAAACCTCAAACAGACAAACAATCAAGGAGAACGGGTTCAGAACAGGGTGATAACTTCTGCTTCAGCAGATAGGAAATAAAAAATAAAAACTGAGCTTTATTCATTTCTCAGACTTAATCATTTCCCCATTAATCATTAATTTGCACGTTGTTCATTTGCAGATGTGCAAGAAAGCACCCCAAAAACAATGAGAAATATATAAAATAATTGTATTATTAAACCAAATCAATACTGCATGCGTATTCATTTGAAGTGTGCATCAATCTCACCATGACTGCGAGGTCACACGTGTTGAGCTGGGGGAGTCCTGGCACTAGGCTCCTCCTGTGTTGCTCCACAACCGGAGAGACTCTGCTTAACACCTCCTGATACTCCTTAGATAAGACACTGCATGCACACACACACGCACACAGATAACATTAATCACGAGTCTTAGATGTGAATTTATGGATATGAATTCTGATGAATGTTTCAGTTTGTGATGGTGTGTTGCTGAGGTTAGGGGACTCCTTCCACACAATGCAGTCATCCACTGCATGTGTGCGCGTGCGCATGCATGCGTGCGTGTGTATTCACGTTAATCACACCATGGAGACGCCACTACAGCTTTCAGGCTTAAGTCGTTATATCTGAGTGGATGTGTGGTATTCACACACACACACACACGCACAGTCCACTCAGACCCCCTTGGGTAAACACGGCGCTCAGCAGGCTGGACTGTGTAACCTGTCCCCCCCCCCCTTCCTCCCGTCTCTCAATTATTGTTCTTGGACACCAGTGAGCGAGGGCACCTCTGTGCATTATTATATCCAGTGTGTAAAACACAGAGGCCCTGAAGGCTTTGAATGGAACGCTACCCTCAATAGGACCTGTAGGGTTAATGGGCTGTGTGTGCACGCATGTGCTTTACGCTGTGTGTGTGTGTGTGTGTGTGTGCTGTGGGAGGGGAAGGGGGGTGTCTGGTGGCGTGACACATGGACAGACAAATATCACCAGTGCAATTACACCCCTGATACGCTCGGAAGCAGCACCTGTGCCAGCTCTCCATCCTCCATCCTCCATCCTCACCACCCTGCCCTCTCCCCCAAACCCACCGCTCTGATTGGCCCCCAGGGAGCGCGTGCATGTGTGTGTGAGGTGAAGTGTCAATTAGAGTAATAACCTGGGGCCCTGTCCGGCTCACACGGCCCCTCCCCTCCCCTCCCGCAGGGCAGCAGGGCTTCCTCCCTCCGCCAGGAAACAGCACCTGCTCCTTTTCTCCTTGTATCCTTAATTTCCTTATCTCGCCGTCCAATCAGCGGAGTGCTAACATGCCGGCCGTGAATCAGCCTCACAGCGAGCGCGAAGCACGACCCCCACGCTGCCCCTCCACCCCCCACACCTGCCCTGGAGATCTTGTGTAACACAGCGTGGATCACCGTCTACAAATGACAACTCACACATCTGATCAAACTGCTCCACCTATACGGGGAATCACATATTCTGCTCCGTTGGAAGATAACATCTCCCAGCTGAGAGAGGCACATTCCATTCTCCTCCTATCTCTACCCACTATAATAATGGTTGATCAATTTTCTGATAAGCGATCAGGGAACTTCAAAAACATATTTATGCAGTCTAATTTATTATAGGATTTATCAAAAAGGACCTGGACAGGTTCAATATATTCACGCGGGACCACAAAGCATTTAGCGATCCGTGAAGCATGCATAATAACACAATCTATTCCATTGTTTTGTCTGTGTATCAGGCATTCTGGTGTGGAGACCCCTGAATCAGAAACTAACAATCTCCAATTGATGTATTCCCATTTTCAAAACAAATAATGAAAAGGGCCACATTCAGCACAGCTCATTATCATGATTATAACTCATAGCTTACTGGTGCAAAAGCAAAATCCAGAATAATAACCAGGCTGTATGCAAATTCATTCTTTTGATTTATAATGTAGGACACCCAGGGGGGATAGCGCATTGCTCAGGTGTGTCACCACACTGATTACTGATTCATAACCTTACTGCTGTAAAAAACACACACACACGTGCACACATACATGATGCATGCCACGCACACACAGCACTAGCAGAAGGCGGGGGAATTGGAGGAGAGACAATCAAATACATCTGCGCCCCCCCACCAACACCAACACCAGCTCAAATTGAGCAGTAGGGTGAGGAGGACTATTGATTGGGGACGGAGGGGCTCCGCGGCAAGAGAGGGAGGCGGGCACGCGAGCACAGCAGCAGATGTGGCTGGGCTGTCTCCTCCGTATGCGGGCCGGGGCAAAACCTCTGGGGCTAGCCCTGCCCTGTGGAGAGCTGGCTGGGCCCGGGGCGATGTTACATCCACTCCCCTGAGCACTGAAGTGGCCAGGAGCTTAGAACAAACCCACAGGGACGGTTAATGCATTCAAATAAAGAGTAGAGTAGAGGGCCTCCCCTATTGACGGAAGATCATCCAGCCCTGGGTGTTAAAACCCTCGTTAAAATAACAACCCACTAGTCATTTGTGTAGCGATCACTGACAGAAAATGCTTATATTGGGGCGGTGCAACTATAGAGCCCTGCTGCGCGTGAACGTGACACGTGTGCGCGCGCATCACACAGCACTGCCACAACAGTGAAGGTATGTGTGCAGACAGGCCCTACATCATCTTAAGTGGCTCTTTAGTTGCAGACAGAGATTAATGACGGCCACGCATCCAGTCCAGCTGGGGGACAGGAGAGCACACGGCCGCAACACACACGCACGTGCACACACACAGGCATGCGCGCGCACGCACGCACGCACTGGTCCCAGTGGATATCAAGGGACAGCACCTGAGTGGTGAACCAAGGCAAACAGCAGAGGACGCAGAGAGAGAGAGAGAGAGAGAGAGAGAGAGAGAGAGAGAGAGAGGGGGATGGGGGGAGGGAGAGAGAGAGAGAGCAGAGAGAGAAAGAGAGATTGAGAGACACTAGGAGAAGTTTACTACAATTTAGCCATTATTAATTATGGTGCATATGTGATGAGACCCTCATTGATAAATCTGAACATTGTATGGCAGGGAACTGCCCTACGACTGGATTCCCTGCGAAATGTTGACAACACCGATTTACAGCAGCCTCAATTATTCACATATTACACCAATGCTTGCCATACATCTCACAACGCAGCTATCAATAAGTCTCACATACTGTGTGTTACCGTGTGTTTGCGTATACACTAGCAAGCATTCGTACAACACATGAGCGCTTGCTTGCTTTCTACCCCACCTTCCATTCCATTGTTCCACCTGCATATATGGAAAGAAGCTGGACAAATGAAAAACCATTAATGGTTTCATCATTCAATCTTCCTTGCTGAATGAACGGAGGACGCGAGAGAAGAAGAAGAGCAAGGCCAGAGTAAAAACAAGAGGCTGTTTTGCATCCAAGAACCTTTTGAGAACACAAAACCATATGTAGAGAGAGATACAAAAAAGGAAAAACAAAAAAGAAAAAAATAGAAAAATTAGAAAGAAAAAAAAAATAGAAAAAGTAATTTTTCATTATCGTAATGATTGACACTATGTCGATAATAACTATAAATATTCGTTCAGAAGACAGCGTGACAGAGAACACTATCTGTGTAATCCATTCCTACTCTGTAATATCGTGCTTTTGGATTATCCCCGGTCGTTGCTGTTGTTTGGCCTACAGTCCTTAACTCTCCTCTGAGCTCAGCCAGAGATGTACAAAACTCCATTAAACAGAGCGCTCTCTCAATTTAGACCCGGACAATTTATCTCTCAATATTAACTTGCGGCGGGGCTGCTGTTGAAGGGGCGTGTGTGGTGCGGAGGGTCCGGATAGCGATCTTTAAAAGGAGCTGTTTGCAATCACAAAAGAAAGGGGTTTAATCAGGCGCACGCCCGGCTGAGAGATCAATCGGGGCGTCCAAGCTGAGCTGCCTCCCCTCTCACACCAGTGAATCAGCATTGATCTCACACACATGCTCAACCTCCAGCAGGCAAACAGGCCCCGCCCTGCCCCGTCTATTAGCGGACTCTCCTGTCCCCTACCCTCCCCTCCCCTCCACACACGACACTTCGTATCCACCGGTCCTGATTGACATTCCTCACACCCTGCCACGTCTTCTGATTGTTTCAGGGGGACTGACCTGATTGGGCATTTCTCCCCAGGGTCCCGCCCCAAGTGGAAGATGATAGGCTGCATCGTGTGTTTTTTTAGGATGTGGGTTGTGACGCCTGGTATGTCCTGGCCCGGGCAGAAGTTGATACCCTTAAATAAATTAACACACACACACACACACACACACACACACACACACACACAGTACATTACACACACGTGTGTGGACCATGTAAAGATGTAAAAATGTGCTTACTATCTAAATCCAACCGTTACTAGTTAAGGCTCTCCAGCAATATGGTTCCAGTTTAGCGGTATTTAAATTGGTTGGAATTTATTTAAAACCACATGTAATAACATTATTCATAAATTAGTGGATGACAAGTAGGTTCTTTAAATGTATTTTGTGTAAATTTGTTTATAATTTTGTGTATATTTCAAACAAAATATATCTACTTAATAATATTAAATTGATTGGTAAACACTGGGTCCAGTTTACAATTTAGTCCTGGGATGAAATAGGATGGTTCTGGCTGGTTCCATATGAATCTTTGTCTGTATCGGTCTATTGGCAGAACACCACATCTATGGTAGTGTGTATCTTACAATTGGAGGAGAGTTTTTATATAAGGGGGACCCCAGAAATGGGAGCAATGCGTTTCAGCTCTTTGAACTTATAAGAGACGGCATTAACTGAATTTTCAAAGCAAATGTTTCTGCATCCACTTGGAAGATGTTAGTTTGACCTACGTAAACAAAAGGCATAACTGCATTGTACTTTGTTCCACACTGTGCTCTAACCCAGATGTATGCCTCATCATGTAACTTTGTTTTTCCTGCTCAGTGATGCATCCTAGAGGGATTGAAGTTAGCCTCAGTATGGAGACTTTCCTCCTTGCATTGATGTTTGTGGCTTCTCACTGGTCCTCAGGCCCAGATCACAGGATGACCACACACACACATACACACACACACACACGCACGCGCGCGCACACACACACACACACACACACACACAAACACACTCCTCAAGACCTCCCTGAGAAATGCTATACCTTCACGCACACATGCTTTGACCAATGCACAGGCACACATACACATGTGCGTGCGTACCTTTTGTAGAACTATAACTATAGATATTGAAAGGTCATTCATCTGTGTAAGGCACTATTCCGAGCACCCTCTGGGACAGCCTTAAATACGCACGCACACTCACACACACTCCCTCTCCCCATTTCCTCATCCTTGCTCATCCAGGCAGTCTTTTGAAGACAAGGTCTTGGAAATGTAAAAAGTCTCATCCCTGAGGATAGCGAGAAGAGCCTGTTGTGTGTATCTCCCTGACAGTCTCTTGTACCCCCCGACGTACTGTAGCAGCGAGAGCTCACATCTCCCCTGACATTAATGCTACAGATACAACAAGACTGCTTTCAGCCTGGAGCACAGGGCTCCCAAGAAGCCAGGGGTACTGGGCTGGGTCGAAAAGCTTCGGCAACCATGGCAAAATGTCTACGGGAACATAAAACTACCGGTAATGGGGAAAACATAAATAAATTCATAGGCACAAAGAAACTAAAACGGAAGACATAGTCACAATACAATGCATTTCATATTACTATACCTGAAGAGAATGTGATGAGACATTTCATATTTTTCCTGTGGCTTAGGCAAAAGTTGTGCTAGCACAAACAAAAATGTCTACCAGATATTAACCTGTAATTCCTTTCTAGAAGCGTGCACACCTTGTGCAGTTATGGTTTGTTTATTTTTCACTACATTGACCTTGAAAACAACTCTAGTATTACTGTAGCAAAGGGACAGGAAAGGAAATACGATGTGCATTAAACATGGGAATTTAAGATTCACACACTATTTTCACTAGCTGGTAAATCAAGATGCCTGGTCCGAAAAAAACATATACTTACAACATATACTGTAATAACAAAATGTTATTAAATTATACAAATACGTTTTTAAAAGAAGTTAGTAAGAAACAATCACACACTTTGTAACAGATGATAATCTAAAAAGCCTTGTTTATCATGACATGTCTAGAAGGCCAACTGGTACAACTTGTCAATGCACACACACACTTGGCACTATGGCATTGGCAAGTTGCACATGCATGCACACATACATACATACATACATACATACATAGTACACACACGTACAAGGGCACCAATCGATAGGCAACTCACAGGCAATCAGACGCCATTATTTGTGAAGTTCCACTCCAGTTCACATGAGCTGATAAAGGAGGCCGCTATTGATTCAGCAGCCCTGAAGGAGAGAGCAATTTAAGCGACCGATGGGGCATAAAACAAACTGGATCACTGGAAACACGGAGCCATGGAAGCGCAAGAGGGGTCAGGGGGAAGACACATTTTAAGACAGACTGAGTGACAGAAAGAACCACTTCCGCCCCATACAGCATCGCCCTGGTAACGCCATCCTCTCATTTCTCATTTCATCCTCTCAGCATTTAATCAGTGCTGCTGGGTTAATATGATTAGAACCCGTGGAGTGGATTCAGCCTTCTCCTTTTTTTCTGCGCTCGCTGACACCAAATATAGAGTAGGGGGATGTCAAGGGACACATTCCCTTTCTGATATTAAAACAAGTTGCTGGCCAATAAACGATACAACGTTTTCTGAAGTGGAGTCTCATTAATATGCATTACCCTCTGATGTACACAACTCAACTGACAAGCTATTTTAAAGATAATGCCCGTCCGGAGAGTTTTGGTGTGTGTGTGTGTGTGTGTGTGTGTGTGTGTGTGTGTATGTGAGGAAGATTAAGAGAAACAAAGAGGGCAGGGTCGGCCAGGGCAAATGAAGAGCTGAGAGAACTGAGAGAATCCCTCGGGTAAATCTCTGTGTGCCACTGACCTTGTAAAACTCCTCCCACGAGTTACTCCACGTCCAGTAGTGTACCTTGTACATGTCAAGCCTGACAGCCATCAGCTCGTTGCCACGGTAATAGAAAATGGGCCTGTTGAGTGAGCAGAGAAGCAAATTACTGCAAGAAAGGAAATAATGCTTGAAATTGTTTTCTCCCAAGGTAAATCTATAGCATGTCAATTCTGCTGGGGAGGGGGTGAGGGGGTGAGGGGGGGTTAGTTCTGACAGGTTTAGGTCAACAGTAACTATCCTGATTGATGTAGCAATCATTATCCACAATTTTCCCTTCCCCCAAGTTGCTCTCTGGTGACATTTGCAATGCTAGCAAAATATTCCTAGCCAAAATGGCTTCCATGATACTCACACACACACACACACACACACACACACACACACACACACACACACACACACACACACCTGTCTGTGAGTGGGTGTGAGTCATTGAGCAGGACAGGTGTCAGGTCCAGCCCGTCCAGTGCTCGGTCATTTGGTGGGCCGAGGCCAGCCAGGGCCAGGCTGGTGGTGAACAGGTCCATCACAGTGCCCAGCTGGTAGCTCACCTGTGCAACGTTAGGGACGCACCGTGAGCTTAGCTAGCACAGCCGACCGGCAGCAGCAACTATCTTACTGCATCGCCAACCGCAAGCTGACAAGCCTGATTATGTCAAGACAGGCTTAGAATGACGAAGCTTAAATACACAGCACACACACACACAGCCGCACGCTGTGGCAGTTTTCAAAGTAACATCTTGGGGACATCTTGACAGGATGTAAGTTGCTTTTTCTAGAAGTTGCGATATCGTGTTTTGAAAAACTTTTTTATTACCATAGTTATGTTGATGTATTAATGTGTTAGTATTACAACTGTATTCATGTTATAAAAATAAAATACAAAATAAACACAAATAAAACTCTTCCCGGGGGTCACAAACTGTAAAGCCACTCAGAAATGATTGTATAACATATGTACATATACCAAAACACACAATGCATAGTCATGAAAAGACGTGTGTGTGTGTGTGTGTGTGTGTGTGTGTGTGTGTGTGTGTGCATATAGCAGAATGCACATGTTCAAGCAGAGAAGATGAGGAGGGGAGAATATCTTAAAACCTGTCTATTCTCTGCTTGCAGGTTCATTATAAAACCTCCAGAATGTCTCTCTCTGTAAACGAGTCGCATAGGGGGGAGTGGGGAGGAGTGGTAGTGGTGGTGGGGGAAGGGGGAGGGGAGGGGGGGGAGGCAGAGAAATGAGAGAGCAAACAGGGAGAGAGAGGACACAGGGCTGGGGCAGGCAGGCAGGCTGGAGCTGGCAGGCATTTTATCTCCTTTCCCCAGTCCCAGTGAAAAGCTTTATTTTATTTATAAACTTTGAACTATTTTCAGATAAAATGCAATTTTTTGGCTGTCATCCTTGATCTTCCGCTCCATTCTCTCCTGAGCCAGCCTTACAGGGAGACGGCACGCTCGCAATCAGATAGCGCTATCAGCCCTCAGCAGCTGTGCTGCCATGTGCCACTGTGCTACTATCGCCGGCCTGTGCGCACGCACGCACGCACGCACGCACGCACGCACGCACGCACGCACGCACGCACGCACGCACACACACAAGCTCACAAGTACTGGAATGATTTTCATTTTCTCCTGCACCCACAGAACTAGCCGTAGAAAAAGGCATGGACCCAACCGTGCCCTAACTCAAACGTTTGCGCGCGCAAATTACTTTTTTTTTTTGTTTTTTTTCCCTTTTCAATTAGCGTAAGCTAAAATAAATGTCCAAATCTGTGTCACCGCAAACGCTAACAAAACAAGTACAATAAACTTGTGGGGAGTTGCACGCTGCCATCTCTCACGTGCCCCTTCCCTTCATTAACGTTTGCATCTTTTGTTGGCTAGATACGAAACCTCATTCTCTCTATTGTTTCATTATTTCCTGTCCGCCTCATCAGTCTCCATTAACGTTTCTCTCTGTGTGCGTTGCGAGTGCCGGTGTTGGTTTATCTGAGCAGGCAGTGATTCTATCCCCGTCTCAGCCACTCTGCCTGTGTGTCTGCCGCCTGATAAAACACAACAAAAGGGATTGTGACGCTCTGCGGCATTGGGGAGGCCACGCCAAACCCCCCCACCCACAATCCTTCATTCCTTCCCTTTGCAACCTTATCTCCCACTTCTCCTTGCTATGTAACCCCCTTCCTCGCACACAGACACACACATACACACTGTGGGTCATGCTGAACCTGCTTCTCTCAAGCAAACCTCCTTCATTCCAGCACACCTGCATCCCAATGTACCACTGAATGAATATAGAGTTTTCTTGACAAAAACATGACACAACAATATTCATTAATCCTGTCTTGGAATCATTATTAACAAAAATAATAAACAACTTTTTTTTTTATGAACAAATACATGCAATTCTGGTTCTGTTGCCTTTATATTGAAATATACAGTATATTTTATATTTACCGCCTAAATGAATAGTGAGCGATCAATTGTGGACATGGTATAGGTCATAGGTATGAAAACAGCCCTTTTATAAAACATATCTCCTCATCTTAATACGGTAATACGCTGTAAGTGGTGTGCGTGTGTGTGTGTGTGTGTGTGCTCTATAATCCTACTGGAATCCCTTCTAACAATGGCTTCCCTGGCTGATGGTCTTGTGCAGTGTTCTGCCCAAAGGGCTTATTATGAGACCTGCCAATGAGCAGATCAACAGAGATGATTCACACAAAATATGAGAGGAGAGGAGGTGACCTGTGCCCCATTTGTGCTCCCTCTTGAGCCGAGGAGGCAGATAAAGACTTGGGTGGTGGTTTATACTACCTCCAACAAAGCCGCTTTATCATACAGCCCAAGAGAGCATCATGGAGGATCCCCCCCCCCCCTACATTCTACTAGCCTTGCCTACAAATTCAAAGATGTACACGACACACATGAACACTCACATGCAGGTACACACACACACACACACGCACACGTCTGTAGATAGGTCCTCCGCAACAGCCTCGCTCCCATGCGCGCAGACAACAAAAACACTTACACAAAACCACTTATACAAATGTACCAAGCACAAATGCAGGCCCCCAGGACATTATGTAACAATCACAGCGCTCAGTTTGACATTGTCTGGCGCAACGTGTCGGCCAATTCACCAGAGAGCTGAAAGCAAAACGCCCAGCTGCGTGCCCAGTCTTCCTCGACCACCTCCTTCTGCCACTTTACCAGCCGTCCCTTTAACTCCCCCCACCTCCCCCCCCAACTCCACCTCCGCCAACAACCCCCCCTCCCTTACTTTATCCCCGGCGCCTGGCATATTCAGATACTGAAGTCCTCATTACGGCTCAATCCAACCTCAGCAAACACACAAACAGATTAGCCGGTTAAGACGCTCCCAATCCCCCTCTCCCGCTCCACTCTGCAGCGCTATCAGCGCCCAGCACACCCCTGTGAGATGAGCCAGGGGCTGGGCTTACCGCAGCCTGCAGCCCCCCGCTCCCCCCCTCCGTCCCCCTTCTCCTCCTCCTCCGCCAAAATCCCTCCACGTCACGGCCCCATGTCACAGCTGCCCCTAATACAATTAGAAGTAATTTGCAGAACACACAGGCTTAGAGTATCGGGGTGTGTGGGTGCCACGAACGGTTGGTCAGCTGGCTGGCTAGCAGGAGGGTTTGGGGTCTCGTTTTGTTTTATACAGATGAGGGAAAGAGAGCGATAAGTGAAGGGAGAAAGACAGACACAGAGAGAGAGAGAGAGAGAGAGAGAGAGAGAGAGAGAGAGAGAGAGCGCACACTATAAACAAACAGAGACACAATGTTTAATAGAGATAAATCACTAGAGTGACGCTGGAAACATTAGCTGCTACTGAGGTCTCTGGGCAACAGTCTATATGTAAAGGAGTAATGGACACACACATAAAACTAAAACAATCAACAGGGTAAGAAAGAGGATTAGTGAAATCATTGTTTTGCTCTCTACGGTACAGCAGATATAGCTTTACAAAAGAATTCGGTAACTAATGCCTGTTGATAGGCAGATCCTTTGCCATTGACACTCTTTTGATGGAAAACCAAGTGTGCTTTTATCAGTCTCTGAACAAAACTGAACGGGATGCCTGTTCAAGACGTGATCCCACCACTTTGGGAAACCTTTCTATAAAAAGATAGCACAGAAAGGCTTCTCACCGTGCCCTGTGGGATCTGCCCAGGCCACCAGGCAATGGCTGGTTCCCTCATGCCCCCTTCAAAGGTAGTCTCCTTCCCACAAAGGAAAGGCCCATTGCTGCCACCTGAGGAGCGAAGTAGACCAAACACAGATGACCCTCAAAGATGCTGACTCACAAAAAAAAGATATATCTGTCGTACATTCTAAAAGGGTTCATGAAAGTGCAGGAAGCTCAAAACCAAAACAGGTTATGTGCGTGTATATTGTATGCACCTGTGACCGTGCATGTGGACATGCCACTTACTTTCATTTGGGCCGGACATAACAGCTGCTCCATTGTCTGAAGTGAAGAAGACAAAGGTGTTTTGTTCAATGCCCAGTGTCCGCAGCAATGAAAGCATCCGACCGACACTGTCATCCAGTTCCATCACTGCATCACCATACCTAATACACACACAGCGCATTAGCACTCATACCATCCTCTCAAAAGCAAGTGGGCATCTCTCTTCCTCAATTGTAGGCTATACTACAATCAGATGTTCCCTGAAGCCACGCTACTGAAAAATCTGTATCCTTATTTCGATGGTTAACAGATCTTTTTCTCTTTTCTTTTGTTATTTATCCATACTTTAAACAATATGTATTACCTTTATTCAAATGTGCAGCTTGTGTGCTGTACTGTGTTACAGTACTCAACACAAGAGTAAAGTAACTTATTAAGGTGTGTCTATACTATATATGAAGTTGTTCGTAGCTCATGTGCTGTACTGTGTTACAGTACTCAACACAAGAGTAAAGTAACTTATTAAGGTGTGTCTATACCGGCCACGCTGGCTTCTTCCAAGGAACCGCTTGGAGGCATACACGGGTGCATGAGTGGCGTCGGCAGTCCAGTAAAGAAAGAAAGGCTGGCGGGCTACAGTCTGACGGATGATGAAGTCAAGACCCTCCTGTACAGTAGAGGTGTATCAAATCGCATTTAGTACAGTACAGTTAAACATTGTATTCGTCTGGTCGGCGTGACGTCATGTCCGGCAGTGGCTTGAGAACTCGGTGACAACTCAGTGACAACAAATGGCTGTGTCCTAGCAACCAAGCTTTAAACAGTGGTGACACAACTGTTTCACATGTAGGCTATTCACATGGGTTTTGCAAAGTCTCTGTTTACCACATAGAAAGAAAAAAAAAAAAGTTTTTTTTTTTTTTTTCTTTCTTTCTTTTTTGATAGACATTAAAATATAGTATACACACAGACATACACATACAGTACAGTATATATTGTTTTTAGTATACAGTATATGCTATGCCATATTCTCATCCTAAATCAATGCAAATGCAACACACACATTTAGTGTAAACTTATATTGTCCAAATACAAACTATAGATGCCTCTGGCTCATATGGGTGTCTTGCTCATGTCCTTTCCATGGAAATTAAAAACAACTGTCAAAGAACTTCCTGCTTCAGTGATGCGATTTATTGTCACAAAATAGAGGATGAATGCATTTAAAAATGACTTTGGAATGCTAATAGAAAATGTTCTCTTGTGGCTACACACCAGTGATGAAAAATGGCCACAATATGCTAGAAACATTTATTAATTTTTATATTTTTTATATCTCTTTTTGCATAATTTCATCTTCAATGGAAAAACAAAAATCACAACTGTCCCTGTAACACATATTAGTATTACCATAACAAAGCATCATGCACCCATCCTCTGCGTCTATTTTTACAATAACAAATCTTGCTTCTCAAGCAAGCAGTTTGAGCCAGTTAGGCTTTACTGGGTATGTGGAAGCATGACAGCATGTGTATGCAAGCCAAACTCACCTCCAAGTAGATCTGTGTAAGGTTTGACTCTCCAGTATTCCTATCAATCATAAACTCCTCATAGTACCTGAAAAACACACACATCACGATTCACTCTTCCTAAGCCATACCTAACCAGGTTAAGACACTGCTGTGATATAGTAATTAATGTACAATAACTACATGGAGATGCCAAGGTGTGAATCCACCTCCACCAGAACCTCTACAATCACATTTGGAAAGAGGGAAGTATAGTTAAACAGTGTATAACTATACTGTTTAACTTAGTGTTTAGAATAGTTTGTAGAAAGACAGAAGTCTCAGGAGAGAAGGAACTGTTACGAAACGGTTCTGAAGCATATCACGACGACAGGCGCCTCTCTCTCTCTCTCTCTCTCTCTCTCCCATGCTCCGTTTGTTCCAGGTGTCCTTGCGTGCCGCCAACGCAACCTGCTGTCTCCTGAGGGCACGTGTGCATGTGTGTGTACATGCGTCTGCCCAGGGCCCAGGTATGTTGCGCTGATTAAACCCACTGCTAAGCGGAAAACACGCGTGGCTGGCAGTGCCAATGACCCTGAATACACATATGGCCGTTTTGGAGGGAAAAACAAATGGACGGAAAATGGAATACATAACCGCAGCTGGTGTACGCAACTTAGACTCTCTAGAAGTGAAGTCAGCCAAAGCATTTAACTGAGTCACATGGAGAGAAGTTATTATGGCTGCTTGTGTTTCATGCTGTGCATGAGCAGGGGTGGCAAAAGTACTCTTGCCTGTAACTTAAATGTGTAACTAACTCAATATGACAATATAACTTGCTTTAAAAGCATATAATAATTGGTGTAACAAGTACATACCATTATTTAAAAACAATTAGCTGATTGTAAATGTAGCCATAAAAATAAATATACAGTATAAACGTGAGTGTGAGATGTAATGGAGTTGAATTAAACAAAACATTTCTACTTACATGTAAAGTATATTTTACACAGCTAGTTCATGAGACTACATGTGTATGAGTGTATAATTACCTGCCAACCATCTCAGAGTTGTTGTAGACAGGAACATTTGGCCTGTTGCTGCTGTTATAGGGACCAAAGTGGCAGTTTGGAGCTCCAAACCATTCATCAAAGCCATGCTCCAAAGGAAGAAACTGTGGCCTGTGGCCAAGATGCCTGACCAAGAATAAAGTAGAAGCATACACCAGTAACATATTGTGTATGTTAAAACTGTATTATGAATACTAAAATAATTTAATTTGCATACAGTTGAATTGCATAACTGTATGCAAATTAAAATAATTTAGTAAGGATTAGTCTGTATTTATTGGCCATAGGAGGACAGAGCATCCACAGCTTTGGGACATTTTGTGACATATTCTGTGTCTCAAATTTGTTTCCAAACAATCCAAAAAAACAACATAATATCTATTCTATTATGCGTGTTTACACTACATATCAAAATAGCCAACCAATAATACTTTGCATTAGTTAACCGATACCTACACAATATGACTTATGAAATACAGTAATAAAAAGCAATATACATTTGGAAATTGTACTGGAAAGAAGATTAGAAGCTTACCACTTGCCAACTATTTTGCTGACATATCCCGTTTTTTTCAGCATCTGAGGTAAGAGAAGCTCATCTTTGGAAATACCTCCCACCATTTCCTGAGGCGTATACGCTGCAAAACAGGAGTGTGGAAACATTACATGACTGTAGGCCTACTGCATAGATAATGATCACTGCAATGAGAATGCAGAAACTGCATTTCTAGCTAAAACGAAGTTTAACTTCTGTTAAACCCTCTGTAGCTTCCTTACCTCAATATTGAGGCTTTTGAATAATGGTAAAATATATATTACATACCATTTCTGGCATGGGCATTGGTGGTGTAGAATCCATTTCTAACAGGAAGCCTCCCTGTCAGAAGGGCAGCTCTAGCTGTGATCAGATTGGGAAAAGCAAATGCAATTTGTGAGCTTGTATAGTTGAAATACTGTACTTTCTAATAACTATACAAAAGGTTAACACAAATGGACACAACAGGAAACAATGGAATAATAATTTCTCTACAGTATGGCACGCTGATTCACATCAATTTCAATAATATATCAATAATCATGTGCTTCCATTTATTCCTACATAATAGACCTACAAAAAGGATCAAGTTTATAAGGGTCCGACTCCAACCAAAATAGTCCATTCAAAAAAATAGTATTAATATGATATGAATGCGAGTCATATTATTCATGAATGACGTCATAAATAATGTAAAAGCAGTAAAAATGTTAAAATATACTTCGTTGTGGTGAATGACTAAGGTTAATAAAAGTAAAACAGCTTTTCATGTGCTGACTCACATGGGGAACAGAGTGGGCTGGCTGTGTAGAAGTTTGGTAATATCATTCCTTGAGCAGCCATGTTGTCCACGTTAGGGGTCTCTTTGGATGGCTGACCAAATACACCCAAGTCCCCCCAACCCATCTGAAGAGTATGTCATGCTATTAAATATATATA
>JAODUE010000018.1:1792448-1807466 GCA_027564755.1 Amblyopsis hoosieri
TCAGACACATACACTGTAGCCTACTTGCACTAAAACGAAAGCAAGAAAGCAAGCAAGAAAATACAAGGAAATACACGTAAGAATTACACTTAAGAATAAATAATTGCAATTAGTGGACATTGTGCATTGATTATAGCAGCACAAAAATGTTTTTTTTACAGTACAGTACAGTAGGCTAATAATCCTCCTGTAAAAAACAGTTACGCACTAGTTACGCATCCACTCATGACAACTTACGTCATCCATAAGAATGATGATAATGTTTGGAGATGAAACATTATAATTTGCGTTTCTTGTCCAACAGCTGCATAGTAACATATAAAAAATAAAAGTTTTAGTAGTCATTACAAGCCAATTCATGTACCGCACAGCGGTTCAATAAAATCATATGACATGGCTAAAAGGAAGTTTTTACGATACGGTGACTTAATAGGCTACTCAAGTAGCCTATGAAGTAGGCTACTTTTTATTTGAAATAATAAATAATAATAATATAATTATTTGAAACATTGAATTCATTATTTAGCTAATTTTATTTTATTTTGAAATATTATTTATTCACGATTTAATAACAATAACAGAAAAAAGTCTCTTTTCGTTTCTATTCAGTCACGTGACAGCATTTGACAGCTCCGGAAAAGCAACATGGCGGTGTGCATAGCAGTAATAGCAAAGGAGGTAACGATACGTCTAATGCCTTTGTTTGAAATAATGTTATTGTATTTGTGTACATTACATTTGTAATATCTAATCACGTTTATAACATTGTACATTTATATTGTAAGTAGATGCTACATATATGTATGCTGTTATTGGAGATAAGGCTGAACAGCTACCGTAACAACATTAGCTTGTTGCTATTACGATACCGTTTTGTTGTCATTGTTTATGTCATATATGTATCTTTTCTCGTTATTATTTTGATCAGAACTACCCGCTGTATATCAGAAGCGTCCCCACCCAAAATGAGCTGAAGTTCCATTACACAGTACACACATCTCTGGACGTGGTAGAAGAAAAAATATCAGCAGCTGCCAAAGCCATGGCAGACCAGAGAGAACTGTACCTCGGCTTGCTTTATCCTACTGAAGACTACAAAGTGTATCCATTTTAAAATCGAGGGGAAGACCACAAGTCTTTTCTGATGGTCTAGTTAAAGCTGTAATTGTGTTGGTGTGCCCCCAGAACCCCAAATACCTGCCCCAGCTCACTGTTAATATTTGAACCACAACTTTGCTTGTGGCTGTAGAGAAGGATAGAGCCGGATGTTAGCCTTAAGCCCGTGTCCACCAAAGCGTTATTTTTCAATTGATTCCAATGGGAGCGCCGCGTTTTTCCAGGCTTCTAAAAACGGCAGGAGCATGGCGTGGCGCTGAGCGTTTTTTCCACGCCGAACGCCCTGCACTGTGCGTTTTTTTCCACGCAAAACACCCGGCGCTGGGCATTTATTTCGCGCTGAACTTTTTTTCAAATTGAAAGATTTTCAACTTTGGGTGAAAAAATTGTCACATAAGCAACTCATGAATGTATACACATGCATATTCTCGCCCTTGTAAACTTGACAGCACTTTCAGGAAGTGGTGTTCTAGAATTTCATTGGCTGTTTGCATTGTCACTCACAAATCTGTGTATGTAATCCTAGTGCAACCGTAGTGCAGTGCTTTATTTACTGATTTCAGTTTTCATGTATTTTAAGCAGCACCTGAAAACAGCCTTGTGTCCTTAAGTTTCCCAACCTGTCAAGTAGGTGTGTCTTGACGCAGTTAGCCAGCACTGTGTCCCAGACTTTAAGCAAGTGGCTACTTTACGCCAGACTACTTATTGGTTGAATCATTTGTTTCAGCAATGCATGTTATTGTGTTGCCTTCACTCCAACTGGTAATCGCCATGTTGAATTGTTCAGTATTTGCATAAAATAGATGTAATCTATTTTCACCCTGCCAAGTTGTCTTTTAGTGGCTACTTGTCTCATGTCACTTTAAATCACCAACTCTAATTGAAAATGAGTGGCAGCTGTTGTAGAAACACCATATCATTGACCGTTAGCTGCCCATTCTGTGTGCAGACTGAACATTTTTTTAAATTTGAGTAGAATTTAGATTAATATGACAAGTGTTTTTGCTTGCAATCGCTGACTACCTTTTTAAGGGAGCTATATAGGAAAGACAGTTCAGCTACTCAGCAGTTAGCTGTGGTAGGGGCATGTGCGCTGGTTTCAGACAAGCATCATTTCAGACAAATTGTAGAGCATCCCTTTTAATGTATCAGTAATCTTAACACTGTTTTAAATGTTTGACATTTTGTACCAGTCATTGTTCTGCAAATATAAATTACTGTATGTGAAGCCCTTGACATTGGTATGGTATAGATATGGTTATGTGACAAATTCCAAAGTGAAATTTGTCATTGTTGTAGACTCCTCAAATACATCTTTACGGGACAATGAGATCAGAAGTGTAAGTATAATACTGTTGCTTGACCTTGTTTAAATATAGGAGGAAAAAAATGTAAGCCACAAAAAGTTAATTTTAAGAACTGTTCAGAAGCCCAGTATGTCAAGCTGTGATAAAGCCTTTGATGTACACTATTTAGCATTACTGCTAAATTAATCTACACCAATAGCATGGACTCCTTTAGAGTTTAACTATTTGTTCTTTTTCAGATGTTTAGGAAACTGCACAATTCATTCACAGATGTGATGTGTAATCCTTTCTACAATCCTGGTGATGCCATTCAGTCAAAGTAAGTTTACTTTATGACCAACTTCAGAAAACATTCCCCTAAATACACTTTGCCAACAGCATACATTTAATCACATCTCTCCCCAGGGCTTTTGATGGCATTGTGTCTGCAATGATGGTACAAGCCAGTTGATACACTAACCCCACCTAATATATGTACATATGCCTGATACATTATGTAGATTTAGTTTCACAATTTCAATAGTTCTGTTGAATGTTATTGCTCGACTTAGCCGTTTACCTGCATAGTGTCTTTGTAAATAAAGCACAGGACAAAGATTGGTGGTTTTTTATTTATTCACTTATGCATTAAAGTTAGGTAAATTATATACAAGTTATGTACAATATACATTACAATACATGCAGCAACATAACAGATTCACATCAACAAAAACACAACTTGAGATTGTCACATGCACTCACTGGCACCAACATGCTTAACACTATCTTTGTAAAGAACCTTAAACTGACAGCCAGGCACTTACTGTACACATTTCAGCCAATGCAGTTCACATGTAAAATAATGGCATAGGTACAGCCAAATCACCTACAGTACCAGTACATAGCAAAACAATGCTTGGTTCCTCCATTAGCCTCACAAGAGAAGACAACAAACTGACATAACAGTGTAAAACATCCTCTATAGGTCGATACAAAGAAATAATTTCCTCACAAAAGGTGAAAGAAACCCAGCTCATGTCCAACTGAAGTCAAACAGATGGATCAGTGGCCATTCTCCCTTTTAGGATTGAGAAGAAAAAAAAAAAAAAGAAGTGGGACTCCAAACCTCTGCTCTCAATTTTGGTCATCCAACAAAAGACTTGACCGAGTCCATGAGGAATCAGACATGCTCAAAGTTGTCTGTTTGATTCCTGCACACATTCACATGGGTGTGACGGGTTATGCTAGCGCTGCTGGGGGTAGTGATGCCCACTTGGCCCTGCTCCCGCCTCCTCTGATGGTGGGGTGATGAGAAGAAGGCATGGGTATCGCTTGGGGTTCTGGTCTCGATATTCCGGATGTCCCCACTGTCTTTTCCCCACAGTGGGTCCGGCATAGTAAGGGTGGGGAACGGGATGAAGTGGCCTAGTAGCAGACTGATAGCGGAAGCGGCCTTGAAAGCCGTTATTGTAGCGGGCTGGACGGAAGCCTCTTCCTCTGGAGCGACCACCTCGCGGCCCACCTCTGTCTGTGGTGCTGATGCCTGGCATGTTGGTTCTCTTGGGCATCACCTGCAGGATAAAGAATAAAGCAGCGGTCATCAATTTAAAAAAAAAAAAAAAAAAATCACGGAATTGACCTATCCCAAGTCCCGCCCCTTTCATTTGCCCTACCTAGTTACAGTAACCAGGTAGGTAAGTCCTAGTTACTGTAACTAAGTAGGTAGGAGTCGGACAAAACACCATAGATAGCACAGGAAAACAGATGTGAGGTGCTTCTGTCAGATTAAAAAAGAATCCTGCTCAGTTTTTGGAGGACATGCAAAAAGGGGCAGGGCTTGGGATAGGTCAACTGATGCATCTATCATAATGGGTTTGGTTGACAACTGTAGGTTAATAGTTTGTATACTTTAAATATACATTTACATGTAATGAGCGTGTCCCAGACCAGAATTTGGGATGAATGGACCAAGGAAGGATTCTTTAACATTGTCCTAGACAAGGCACAGAAACTGATATTATGCAGTTACTTGAGCTATTAAAGTGTATATAAAAACGCACATGTCTATGCAGAGTATTACACAGGCATAAAGCTGACTGTAGCCATGGAACCACCCCACTCCAGGTTCATGCACCTCATACATGCTTTCAGTCAGCAGCACCAGGTCCCATATATGATAGCTACACGTAAACTGCTCTGAATCAGTTTTGGAGATTCATATCTTAGCAATAGTGCTTTGGGTCACTGAGTCACAGAAGTAAAGAGGCATGGTAAATGTTGACCGAGTGGTTTGAGAGCTCTTTCTCTGGTTGGAGAGTGTCTTTCCCATTTCTGAGCATAAACCTTTATGGTATAGTAAGATAATACACTTTATCAAATTCACCAAATCTCATCGAAATCCGCTATCTTACTGTTCTGTGCGTACTTTTACACAGCCCTGGCTCTGGAAATAGAAATGTGCAGACTGCACACAACACTAACCTAGCCTTTGCAATGTGTTTCCAATGTGTGGTTACTTCTGAGGGAGCAACCTATGGCATTGAAAGGAGGTGTTTTTGTTTTGATAAGAGTTCAAATAAACAGCTTTCTCCTTAACGACTTGCTACACATTTAAGCTGCAGCCCTTTAGCAATGTCTTTCCCCACACAAACTTGTTTTAACACTTCTGGCCAGACGATTGCCGAAGCAGGGCTGGCCTCTAATAGAGTACCTTACAAATTACTATCCTGAGCCATTACAACTTACCTTGAGAACTCTGCCTCTGAACAAGGTTTCATCCAAGCCAATGGCACTATGTACAGAGTCTCTATCAGAGAACTCAATATAGGCAAAGCTGTCCGGTGGGAGAGAGAAGATATGACAGTAAGCTAACTGTATATCAAGTTAATCAGATATAACGTTTACTGTATACAGTAACTAATGCTGACAAAAAGCCAAAAGAAGAAAAACCGACATACCCTTTGGGGTGCCCAGAGAACCTGTCACACAAGATGGTCACTCTGTTAACCGGACCACAGCCATTGAAGTGAATCTCCAGCTCATCTGCAGTAGCTCCATAGTCTACCTGGGGTTGGACAATGGTTCAGGACAGTTAAGTCATTGAACACCAGGGTAAACAAAAAGACTGCCGCTTTGTGTGATAAGATGTACAAGTCTTACATTGCCTACATAGACTGATCTGTTGTCTGCATCTATCCTTTCCTCATGGGTCATATTGTAGAACAGCCCTGCAGTGTAGAGAAAAAAAGAAAAAACAGTAATGCAAAATGTGCATTACTGTAAAGAGGTTGTTTTCACAGTTGTACACAGAGGGCACTCTGGTACAGACAAAGAACATCGTCATAACATTACATACATCATATCTAAATTTGCATTGCATGCCTCAGATTTCCATCTCTGTTCTGAGGAGGCACCTAGGGGGGAGGAGGTGGTGTAATTGGAATGAGGAGATGCACAGAGGCAGAAAACAGCCACGGGCATCGAGGAGGACCCTTCTGGATGTCTGAGCTCTCGGCTTCGTCTCATTGGGCAGTGATGAGGCACATGTGAACATAGCTGTTGTGACCACGCTGATGTGTCACAGGTGTTAGCCAGATGGAGAAGGCTGCAGTTACCTCACTAGCCTGGAGGCTGCTATGCCACACACCTGGCTCAAATAGTGTGGAAAGCATCCCCATTGTAAAATAAGTTCAAGTTCTACAGCAATATCAAACAGTAATTCTCTTTAAAATAACTTATGCCAAACAGGCTCTTACAATGTGACTATAGGCTAGTGTGCAGATAAGACCTACCAGGCTACACCAGTAGTACTGTTTGCCTTACCAGGCTGGGGACTGTTGGATAGGAACTGCATCTCTGCAGCCTCACACTGTTCCTCTTCTCTGAGTCTATCTGCCTCTTCCTCCATCTCCAGCTCCAAAACCCTGGCCTTGATGGCTGCCAGCTCCTGATACACACAGGAATGAATACTGAGACATAAGCTAGTGTAAAGGACTGTGGTTTAGGTCAAAATCCCCCCAACCGACTATTCCATATAACTCTGTATGAAATAGGATGTTGCATCAAGTAGCTTAATTCCTGTGAAGAAGAAAAACAAGGCTCCTGACAAAATACTGGCCCACATTTCCATCTAGAAATGCGGACCGGTACAGCTAGATGCCAAAGCGTCTGTCAGCTACAGCACGCATGCGCACCAGAGCTCTATATCCGGATGCCATAATGGGACATTTGTCTTGTAGCCTACTTTTTATAAGCTGTAATAATATTTGTAGTCTTGCTCAATAGGTATGGTTAACTTATAAACTTTGAAATAAAAACATGACTCGTGACAGCTACAGAGACGATGCGGCCAAATACGGTAGCTATGCATAATGCAGCCCAACTAGCAGATGAAGAGAAACTGATCTTACCGGGTCCTCCTTAAAATGCTCCCTGGTGGACGCACCCTCCAGGTAACGAAATGGTTCCTGATTTCCTGCCATAGTCAATGCTTTAACATGGCATTTACCGATCCTATAGCTCACAAACCGCGCGGTAGCCTATGCAAATGAACTAAACGCGTTCACCGTTGTTCGTCCTCCAAACAGGCTAATACTATAGGCTGTGGTTCCTGAGATTCCAAACGAATCACCGTAAGAACGGGAGAGAACTGCAATTGTACACCAAACCTGGGTCTTGAGCTGATTACCATCACCTGTGAATGGATCTGCTGATAGGCCTACTGATGTGCTGTTAGTCTGATGCCAAGTTAGACAGCAAATATTTCTCTGTTAGCCACGGTCTTCCACTGCATATTGACGGTGGCCTAGTGACAAATGCAAACAATGCTTATTTGTATTTGGATTATATGATTAATTAAAATGTAAACGTGTTGTTATTTAAATATTGTTTATTTGGGGAGCACTGAATGAAATATGTTGTTTATAAAGAAATTCCTGCAGTGCTTGCAGTTTGTTTGTAAGCTAATTACATTTAAAACCCTCCTTTCAAAATAACCTTAAATTGTGAAATTATACTTTTTGTTTTGTTGTTTTAAGAAAAGAGCCATGGCACCAGTGAATATTTTGTTTTATGTTTTAATTACACAGTTACATTTTTCAACACAGACATTAACCTGAATTAGAATGTTTTACAGCTTCACACATCCAACAGAGCGAACAGTTAAAGAGCAGTAATAGCAACAGGGAGGAAAGCATGCAAGAAATAAATAATACAAATCAGAATTTATTCTTCTGGCACAGTTCATTTAATCTAAATTGGTAACAAGACCCTTGAAGAGGAAAACCAAAATATCTTCAAAGCGCCAACTTTCCTACAGAAAATATTTTCTGTAATGATGTATTGCACAATACAGTATACAATGCTTGCCTACACATAAAACAAAACGTTTTTCATTGTATTTATGTAAAAACAGGGCCATCCTGAGCCATGGCTTTTGGAAAAACAAGTAGTGTATCCTCCATTTTATGTTTCATCATCTGTAGGTATCAGCCTTTTCACAGGGAGGACATGCTTCCATCACAGTGGATGCCCCTTGAAACGTTTCATTGGCAGACAGGGAGAAACAACGGCCAGCCTGCAGATCTTGGCCTTTTCTGAGCATGCACTTTAGCCCACATCATGTATACTGTATATTAGATAAACAACTTGATGAGCTTACTTAAAATGTTTTGTGTAGAGCCTTTGATGGATTTCACAACAGAAGAGCCCTTACAGTACATGTTTGCCATCGACAATTTTTACATAGTGTATCTGACACTCAGTCTTGTACAATGTTACATATCTCACCTTTATCCAATGACATCAGAGGGAGAACACGTTGAAGGGAAATACAAGATAGAAGATATGCACATTATAGCATGCACTCCCTTTGCGGGGTTGCATATAAAGTCCAACCCTATCCACCCCATGCAAGAGCCATAAAGATGGTCTGTAACTCAAAGTTACAACCCATTACTTAAAATCATTAAAATCAAATTAAATGATATTTGTAGCTTTTGGTTAGATTTTGGTCATTTGTGAGTGGTCATTGATTTTGGCTTTGTTCATCTGAGGGCTTTGATGCAAACAGGGAGGCACACACAAAGTGGTTTGAATTGAACGGAATTGTCATTAGTGTTCAGAATTTTTATGTATAAATTATACTGTGCAGTAATATTTACTTAGCTTCTGCAAAAAAATGTATATGTTGCTACATTGTGTTAATCTCTCTGTCATTAGGCCTATGAAGGATGTCTTATTAAAGCTCTGGAGTTTTCAAGTAGTTTGTACGGAGGCATTCAAAAATCAAAACACACAACTGCCCCTCTCACACATCACACATACAGTACTGACATGCTGCATACACATATCATGCATTCATTAGTTTATCTCTACAAAGCTTTGTACTGTAAGAACACTCAAAACAATCCTTAGAACATTTATGTGAGATGTACTAGAGAAAACGAGCAGTTCAGATGCTGGAATAGCTCCTCTGCGCATCTCAAACTCAGTCCATTAGTCTAGCATGTTCTTTTACTATTTTGCTCTGAGCAAGTGTGCATTTCAGACACTTTGGTTAATTGGTACAATGAAGTTCTACCTTTTATTTCTGGTCTAAAAATACACACCATGCCAAAGCCTGCTATGGCAATAGGAATACTTTGGTCTGTGCTTATTAGTTTTGGACTGAAAATGGCATGTAATTGGTATAGTGTTCAGTTTGGTTATGCGATTTATACACCTCAACAATGATATGTAGTCTATGTCATATAGAGTTTGGATATAAATAGCAACAATAGATGTGTTTAACTAGTTGGCTGTGAACAAATATTAATACTGCATCACTTTATCCATAATGGCAATTCCTTTCAGTTCAGGTGTGTGTTTCATTTTGAATGTGTGTTTCCATGTCTGCCATGCACTGCTCAGCTTTCAAAGTCCAGGTCAACCTCTCCTGGCGGTTAGCTGTATCGTCACAGGAGGTAGCTATTGAGGGGCTGGTGAACACAGAGCTGTGGGGGAATTGGGACAATTACAAATGACACGAACAGACTGAGGTCAATGCTATATCAAGGCAACATAACAGACTGAGGTCAATGCCATATCAAGGCAACATAACAGACTGACATGACCACACATATGCAGAGATGCAGCAACAGATGCAGCTTATGGTATTGGAATTGTATATCGTATTTCAAATAGTTTAAAATAAAACATAGCCTCACAAACCATTGAGGATTTATTTAATTCAGCCCCTTTTTTGTATTTTATTTAGTTTTTCCATTATAAATCACTTTCAAAATAAACTAAATTGCTTTTTTCAAGTTTGTTCCATATTAAATGTACAGTGTGGGGCCAATGTTTAATAACTCATTCATGAATTTGAGACACACGGGGTACTGTACGGTATGGAGAGTGGTGGTCTTCACGGGAACACAATAGGGACTACTCTCTTGTACAATTAATTATGTCCTATTCCATCTGAATCTGTACTGTGCAGACAAACAAAAAGAAAATCAGCTTTGAGGTTAGTTTTACCATAGCTTAACACTGGTGTATCATTTACAGTACTGCAGCAGTAAATGTTGGTGAATAGTAGTTTGTCCTGCACCTTAACGGGGAACACAAACACATCTATAGTACAGGTTGTTATAGCAACACAGGCTGTTGAGGACAAAGAGAGAAACCCACTGCAGTGGCACTTTAGCCCAAAGGATGGCAATGTTTCATACAGATTCACCTAATGTAATGAACACAAGGAGGCGAGGTTCAACTTTAAATCCAAAATGTGTCTATACTTCAGCTGTATCTGGAATAACACTTTTGTCCCTCTTCTTGTTTACGATCTTAGGCTTTCACGCAAAGGACATTTAATTGTGCAGCACGTCATGCTTTGATATCATTTGGATGGTTGGTGAAGGGCTGAACACAAAATGTTAATTGGATAATTAATATGAGTCCCTATTCAGCATCTCGCATTGTGGTTTATTATGGTGCCATGCAGCCTCTATAGGCAATTATTGTCCCCCTCAACACAGGGTCACATCCCACCAATTGTCTGAATTTTTGAAGAGTCATGAAAGAAAATTAATATATTTGAGAAAAGAATGAACTGTGAGAAAATAACATTCTGGACAATAATTATTAAAGGTTTCTGTTATTTGGCAAACACATTTTTGGACCTCTTTAAATACTATGTACATTCACATTAAGTTACCGATGTTACTTTAAATATATTTATATGTATCTATATTATATGACACCCTATGGGCTGTTGCTGAGGTTCAATTCAGTAGCTGAATTCTCTTCATATTGCACCTCTGTCCTCTCACTGTCTTACAATGTGAGCAATACAAAATATTCTACAAGAGGAATTTCATCTCCTTAATATAGATACAACAAATCAAACAATAAGTACAACACGGGGCTTGCTCTCATAATAGAGTGTCCTTGCTTTGATGTCATGGTTGAGCCTGAACAAAAGGAGAATAAGGAACGCAAATTAAAGCCAAACTAAGCCCATTCCTCAGGATATACACACGGGCATCACAAGTGGACATCAGCGATGAGAGACAACATTGAAAAAGAATAGCGAAGAGAGAAATAATATCTACAAGCAAGTTTGATCCCTTCCCATGAACTGTTAACGGCCCAGAGGCTTTTTGTCCAAAGTGAGCTACAGTAGGGTCAAGGGCAGGTGGTCTGTGGGAGGGGGAGGTGTGGGCCGAGGGGAGGTAGACAGACAGGAGTACACCGCTCATTATGAAGCTCTTTATCTGTTATTCATGCTTTGGAAAAGGTGTGATGAGAGAATGAAAACGTACAGTAACATTTTCCTTCAAACATATCTCCTTAGAAACTGGGAAAAAATCTCTCCATAGTTCTTCCCCTGTACTGTACAATGGTTTATATTCAGGCTATTGGCAGCTCCATTGCCATGTGTCTTCTTCTCTTTGAGTCCTAGTAGCTTTTTCATGCCCCTCTTATTTCGTTGTTTTCTCTGTTACCATTCACGAGATCACTGGGCAGGGTTTCCATCCATTTCCTACCGCCTTTCTGGCAGGTGAGATCACAGCAATGTCCATTGTGCTGTTCCCTATAGTCTGGGCCGACACTGGGACCCTTCTAAGCCAAGCTATTTGTCCTTCTCTGGGTCATGTCCTGTACAGTTGCATCTTCATGGCTCTCAGGACTGGCTTATCTACTGAGGAGGTGATGTTGCTTTGCGTTTGGTTATGAATGCTTCTCCTTATCTCTTACTTACTCACTTTGGCAGTGTAATACAAAGGTTTGGATCATGTTAATTAGTTGGTTTTTATCTTTGAATTCATTTGGGTTACAATGGTGCAGAGAGGTGAGTCCGGTGTTTTCTTGGCTCGCTAGCAAGGTAGTCAACAGTTTAAAAAGTATTTACTTTTTTATCACCATCAGCTTCGTTGTTGTCTTCGTTATTATTGTTATTAATATTATTAACTTAAAATATTTGGACTTGTCTTTATTTTTTCCTTAAAGCCAAAAAGTCTAACAAATAATTAGCTGTTTCTGTGGAATATATCGCATTAAAACATTTATTCCCCCTCCTCAATTATATGAAATGTGTCTCTTGTCTGTTTCCATACAGACACCAATCAGGAAGTGCCACATCTACGAGATGTCTGGAATAGTAGTGCACATGTTGGGGCTGGGCCATCGCTGTGTCATTGGCGCTGTGTTAAAGGGAAATCATATCCAAGTGCTAATCAGTCCACGTATATCTCATACGTCAATCTTCTCTGTTTCCTGCGATTGCCTCGCGTAGAAAGCATTTCTGGAGCATCCATTTCTATGGGCACATTTCAGCCACATCTTCAAATCAAAGCTCGGTGAAGAGAGAGAGAGAGAGAGAGAGAGAGAGAGAGAGAGAGAGAGAAAGAGTCACAGCACTTTATACTGCACATGTATCACTACACGGAACTGGAGTCTATTTATGTGTAAGCGTGGTCGAGGTGAGAAGAACTGTCTATGGGAGTGCTAATTCATTTTCATTTGCCGTCGTCAAGCTCGCTGCAGTATGTGGTTGCCGCAAGCGCTTCAGTTCAGAGAGTGAAGAACGGTGACTAATGCTGGGGAACAGAAAGGGGTGCGAGTCATATCCGCTGTTTGGTTTTGTATAGCGTGAGGGCACTGTGCCGTCAGTGTCCAGAAGGGGGGGGGTCAGAGGTCAGCGAGAGGTGGCGTCCAGGAGAGCAGGAGTAGCCGGGGTGGTGGAACGAGAGGCACTACTGGAACTGCTCTCCTTTGGACTGGCAGAGAGGCTTCCTTCGCCCCCTCCCGTGCCGGCCTGGGCCACCAGGGACAGAGGTCCCGGAGGAGCGTTCTCCGAGTGCGTGGGCGGTGCGCTGGAAGAGGAGGAGGAAGGGGTGCCCAGGGGTACGCTGGCACTCCCGGGCAGGCCCTGCAGGCCCTGGCCACAGACGTGGTGGTGCTTCTCCCAGTCCTTGTGCTGGCAGAAGGAGCCGCAGTAGCGAGCCGTGTTGCAGCCGCTGCAGGTCTCACTGGCTTTCCTCCCGCAGTTCCAGCAGCTCTGGTGAGACAGTGGTGGGGAAGAGGGACGGGTTGACACAAATAAGTCTCATTCACACGCACGTCCTCTTTTTGCCGGGCCGCGCGCAGCGGGACCGGCTAATGTGAGCAAAAGTCGCTAGCTGACTGACTGACTGACTGACCGACCTTGTTAAAAAGCGCATGCACTACATTCTAGACAGTAGGTGGTGGCAATGCACCATGTAGCATAGTAGTGGGCAGTAATGCACCAATACCGTTCTTCTGTGGAGTTTCATGGAGGAACCTTGCATGCTAAACTATGTATTGGCCTATGGTGTTGGCTCATGCCCGTGGCTGGCTGAACTAGGCTTACTAGTTTTTACTGGTTTTTATGTATTTTAATTGTTTCTCATTTAACATTGTAATTCTAATCTAATTTCCCTACAATTAGTTAACAGAACCCTAACATGAGACCTATGTAATCTGTCATCAATTGTCATTAATTCTGTGTTTATCTTTGTGCTGCTTTTTATATGGCTTCCATTGTAGGGATGTGGGTTCCGGTCCGGGGCCACTGGGTGGTGTTGCCAGCAGGTGTTGGTCAACTGCTCTGTAATAGCCTCAGCTGGCATTATGCTCCAGCCATCTGGGTCTGTCTGCCATTTATTTACACAGGCAACTGGACGGCCACCTCAGTAATGAAATGACAACATGCTGTTGGTGCCAGGCCTCTAGCAGCCAGCTGCAGCTCACAGCCAAACCATCATCAGAACAGATACAGTAGATGTGTGTGTATGTGTGTGTGTTTGTGTGTGTGTGTGTGCATGCGTGTGTGTGAACAAGTGAGTTAGGGAGCTGGCAGTATCGCAAAGCCAGCCTTTACATACAGTACGTAAAGTCTGGGAACGCTTGCTAACTGTGTCAGTAGCAGGCCTACTTGACAAGCGAGGTATTTTGATTGATATGCACAACTACCAGCAATGTACTGTAACTCAGTGACCAAGTCTTAACAACAGACTACACGTCTTGTACATCTGTAAAATATGTAGGCTATGGTTAATGCTTAAAATAAATGTTTAATTTTAAAATTATAAATAAAGCAGCGCACTATAGCGTCGCACTGGAAATTACGGAGACATACTTGTGAGTGACAATGCTAACAGCCAATGGATATCGAAAGTATTATACTTCCCGAAAGTCAGAGAGTCCTGTGTCGAGCTTACAGTGGTCTATATCAGACGTTCAGCACAGAGTTGCTTATGTGACGCAGTGCTAATGGAAGAGGAAGAGGCTGAGACTAGGGAGCTGGTGGCTGGTGAGTGAATGGGGGAGGGTAGGGAGTCTGTGATGCTCACTTCACTTGAGTCCTCCTGCTGGTTGATAACGGTTAGTGCGTCTTCGGAGGCCTGCCTTTTGGCCTCGGCCAGCGCTCTCTCCATCTTCGACCGCTCTGCTGAGATCATCTCATGAGCTTTCCGCTCGGCGTCGGACACTGCCTTCTGCAGCTCCGACATGGCCTGCCTCTTCACCTCGTTCACTGCCTCCTCTACAGAGAGAGAGAGAGAGAGAGAGAGTTAGAGTTAGATTGTCCACTCTCCTCATACGCTTGCATTGTCATCCTTTATAGAGGGCCTCTAAGCTCTTCGCATGTAATTTCTCAACAAACAGATGTACATCATACAAGATTTAAAGCTTTCTGTCAGAATAAGAAAACAGACAGTTGTGAATAATTAATTCAAACGCGTCTGGCAACAATCACTTTTTAGTCAACGGCAGCTGTCTCCAACTTTTCTAGCAACTTGGATTCTGATTTCAGATAATTGTCCCCCTGTCAAGAGAATAACATAATAACTAATTTAAAATAAATATATAATAATAAAAAAAATCAGTATACCCAGTACACAACTAACATAATATTACAAAAACAGTGGAACCAGTGCCTGTAGTACTCCACTGAGAAGGGTTATAAAATAATAATTATCACAGTAGGGCCAGTAAAGTGTAATTTCATACAAACTCAAGAGTTTTGTCCTGCACCACACACACACACACACACACACACACACACACACACACACGCACACACACACACACACACACACACACACACACA
>JAODUE010000018.1:1811885-1823821 GCA_027564755.1 Amblyopsis hoosieri
TATATATATATCTCTCTTCCCATTCCTCTCTTTCTCTCTCTCTCTCTGACAGGTGTCAGTGCCTGGCTGGCATCGAGGCTAGCCAGACTTCTGCCTCCTGTGGATTTATTGTCGCTTGGCATTCCCAGAAAGCCAGAAAGAACTCATTTATTATGGTGCCTGTGCAAGAGTCTGCAAGTGTGTGTGTGTGTGTGTGTGTGTGTGGCCACAAGGGTAACAGTGGGGTTCTTTCACGGTGGTGATATTTCCATATTTGACGTGTGTGTGTGTGCATGCACATTCATACCTGTCGGGGGTCCGTCTCTTGCCGTGCTCATTGATCTCCAGCATGATCTCGGAGGAGTCCAGGGGCGAGCTGGCGTTGGCGTCCAGCAACAGCTGCTCGTGCTGGGCCAGGTACTGTGCCGGGGTCTGCTTGGCCAGCCTGGCGCAGTGGAGCAGCTCTCTCTGGAGCAGGGGCAGGTTAGCCTAACGCAGGGGAGGAGAACGCCACAGTGTCTTTGTCACGTAACGTGGTGGTGGGTACCACGATACGTAACCCCCATTATATTTCCCACCTGGTAAGTATAATGGGGGTTATTTAAAGTGATCCAGGGCTGTGCAGGTTTGGCATACATACATAAACCAGGTGGTAAATGTAATGGGGGTTATTTATAGTGATACAGGGCTGTGCAGGTTGGGCATTCATACATAAACCAGGTGGTAAATGTAATGGGGGTTACGTGTAGTGATACAGGGCTGGTTTCACAGACATGGATTAAACCTAGTCACTAGACTAAGAACTTTTTCCGATAGAGATCTTCATTGGATATTTATTTCAGTCTTGGACTAGGCTTATTTCATGTTGGTGAAACCGGCCAATAGACAGGAAGGGAGGTTGAGCTGACATAGAGGGGAGACATGGGGGGGGGGGGGTGAAAAAGTGTTAGATTAGGGCGAGACAGAGACAGGGTGATAGATGAAGAGACAGGATGAGATAAGACAGATCCCTTGACACATTCTTCTGCTGTGTGGCTTTCTCTGGGATGTACGGGTGTGCGCGCACGTGTGTGTGTGTGTGTGTGTGTGTGTGTGTGCGTGCGTGTGTCTGCCTGTGTGTGCATGCGTGTGCATGCGTGTGTGTGTGCGTGCGTGTGCGTGTGTGTGTGTGCACGTGTGTGTGTGCGGTAGAGCTGTCAGATACATCTCTCAGACATGTCTAGTTGATAGAGGCCAGCCATCCTGCCATGTCCCAGATGTGGAGACTCACCACATGCCTGAAGCTCTGCCTCACACGCACACGCACACACACACACACACACACACACACACACACACACACACACACACACACACACACACACACTCCCATCGCTGGTCACACTCACCATCATCATCACTCATGCATGGCCATAACCACTCACTATAACAGCCCTAATAATAAACCATGTGTCAGGCCTGTCTTCGGTGATGTGTTAGTTACTTAGCACTGTGTTCTATTAAATGTACATGTCCACCACAACCCCCAAACCTAAACACACAGCCCCTAAACCACCCCCCCCCCCCCCCACACACACACACACACACACACACACACACACACACATACACACACACATGAACACAAAGCCCCTAAACCCACTCACCCACCCACACACACACATAAACACACATCCCAAAACCCCCACACACACACAAACATAGATACAGCTCCTAAACACACGCATAGACACACACAGACACACAGACACACACAGCTCCTAAACACACACATAGACACACACACTTCCCTATGACCCCTGTGTGCCCCTTCTGCCTAGAGACAAAATGGGAGAGAGCGCGTGGGAAAGAAATGTACACCTTGACACAGGAGGCCAACACACACACACACGCACACACACACACGCACACACACACACACACACACACACACACACACACACACACACAGAGCCAGGACTAGATTCCTTGTTACAGTAGGCAGTAGCCATGACAACAGTCCATCTAACCCTTGTACCACATCAGAGTTAAAGGGACAAAACCTCACATTTCCATTGCAGCTCATGTTGTTCCTATTGCAAAACAGCATGATGCTGGTTTGGGTGAGTGGGAGCCCCTCCCCCGCCCCAGAGCAGATGTGGACTGAAACAAACAGTGAGTTGAGGGAAATGTTGGGCTGACATCGAGTAGTATCCCTTTATCATCTGGTTGGTGGTGAGCATGTCACCGTGCGGAAGTTTATGTAAAGAAGGTTAATGTGTGTGTGTGTGTGTGTGTGTGTGTGTGTGTGTGTGTGTGTGTGTGTGCGCGTGCTTAGCGTCACGAAGACACGGGCATCAGCTTCGTGTTGCCAATCAACATCTGTCACATCTGCTTTACTCATTTTCTCTTTCTGATTTCCAAGAATCTCTTTTCTGGCTTTTCTTTCACAGACACGCACACACATGTGCACACACACACACACACACACACACACACACACACACCTACACACACGCGCACACACGCAGACACACACATTACACATTTCTGAAGGAATCAGCCCTGTATCGTTTGAACGATGCTACAAGAAAAGTGTGTATAGCTGCTTTTAGAACCCTACGCACCCTTACCTTCAGGAAGGGAATGACGAAAGGCCTCAACGGGAAGTTAGTGGCCTCCTGGAGTTTAGAGTGGAACTCCTCGATGGTGAGAGTGGAGTTCTGTCCGACACACAACCACAACAACAGAACCACAGTGAGACTATACCAGCAGACATGAGGTTCCTAATGATGGCTGTACAGTATAAACAGGTGTTTCTATTCGTTCACATACGCTAGCTCAATGCACGTAGGCAATACCACCCACTTATTCAGTGTGGCTCACAACACATTACTGTAAAGGAATGAGGAAATTATAACTGAAACACTATGCCCTGTTCAGACAACACAAAGGTCTACAAAACAGCTGTTAGCACCACCGCAATAAAAACGATGTTTCTATGTTCTTTTCTAGACCTTTCCGTGAGAAACACCCATTGAAACCCACCCTAAGACAGACCCTGATATGTTCAACTATTTCTGCTTTATTTTCTAAACCTTTCCTCAGAGAAACACCAATTTAAACCCATAAAACAGACCTAGATATGTTCAACTCTTTCTGCTTTCTTTTCTAAACCTTTCCTGTGGGAAACACCCATTGAAACCCTAAAACAAACCCGGGCGTAGGTTCGGCACTCACCACCAAGCCCAGCACCAAGCTCCGGACCCGCTCCCCGATCTCGGGCGAAATGTCGTTGCCAAACTGTTGCAGCGTGGTGAGGAAGCGCTTCAGCTTGCAGAGCTGGCGGGCACCACAGGCCGGAGGGAGCTGCTGGTTAGACAGCGAGGCGGTGGACGACATGGCCGGCCCGTTGCTGAAGCCGTTGGGCGTGGAGGGGGCGCCGTTCAGTGACGTGGGGGAGTGGCTGCTCCCGTTCAGCACTGTGGTGGTGAAACAGACAGGACACTGTGTGGTCAATGTGTGGTCACTGGCATGGGCTGTCTGTCACTCACTGGCTCCAATATGTGTGCGTGTGTGGTGCAGGCGGGTACGTCCAGCAGGTGGAGGTCCATGTGGTGAAGGGAACAGACGTGTGGAAGATGAGACACACATGCCTGCAAGAGTTCGAATCAAGGGTGTATGCAAGTGTGTGTGTGTGTGTGTATGTGTGTGTCATGTGTTTGTGTGCGCGCGCATGTTGCGTGTGTGCGTGTGCGTCTGTCATGTGTTTGCGTGTGCGTGCATGTCTGTGGTGTTTGCGTGTGTGTGTGTCATGTGTTTGCGTGTGCGTGCATGCCTGTGGTGTTTGCGTGCGTGTGTGTGTGTATGTCATGTGTTTGCGTGCGCGCATGTGCATGTCATGTATTTGTGTGTGCATATGTGTCTGTGGTGTGTGCATGTGTGTGTCATGTATTTGCGTGTGTGTGTCATGTGTTTGCGTGCGCGTATGTGTCTGCGGTGTTGCGTGTGTGTGTCATGTGTTTGCGTGTGCGTATGTGTATGTGGTGTTTGCGCGTGTGTGTCATGTGCAGCAACTTCAGCTGTCTCACAAGTGTGGGACAAGGCACTCCCCCCCACCAGCCGCTCGATGTGCCCACCTCCTCTCATGAGTATGTTCCACCCAGCTACCAACCCGCTCTTCACTCACTGGGACACAACTATAAGAGGAACTTGTTAAAGAGCTACCAGAAATAGGCCCCGTGGCCTGTGTTACTTTTATTCCAATGGCAGGTGTGTTGCTAAATATGGCCCAGCACATGTCCACCAGCTGAAAGTAGATTTGCAGCTTTAAGGTTTAGTATAATCCAAGAGTGTGTGTGTGTAATAATACACACATACATGTACAATTATTCATCTACATGCCCTAATTGTGTGTGAAAACGGCCAAAATGAGCACAAGGACATATGTGCTCACATTATATAGACCCCATTACTCCAAATGTCATTATACAGTGTATATAGATAGATAGATAGATAGATAGATAGATAGATAGATAGATAGATAGATAGATAGACATACAGTATATGCAGTATTCTGTTTGTATATACATACTGTATGTTTATATATACCGTATATACAATGCATATATATACATATATATATATATATATATATATATATATATATGTATATATATATTTGCTTCAGGTCACATGCATTGCCTGTAAACCCTCTCTATATTACACTACACTCAATGCATCACATTTTATTATGTATAAAGTAAGATAAATAGTTTTTCTATTGCACAATCAACAACGTTCTACATCTACACATTTTCCATAGGAGAATTGCTTTCAGAAAAAGGTTTTTATTGGACACGTCAAAAACATGTAAGAGTGTATGCAGCATGACTATTTCAGCGTGTGGTATTTTGTTTGTCTTTTGGCGTGCATGTTGCATTAATCTGTGGGTTGAGTGCCTGCACACATATGGTCTGGCGCGTGTGATCAAGGCAGAGAGAGAGAGAGAAGGAGAAAGAGAGCACGCCACAACAGGTGAAACTGCACGGCTTGTCATTGCTATATAGGGAGGTAAGTATAGTGTACGCCCCACACCGGTGCCCTGTGGCACGGTAGCTGCCCGACCAGCTGGTAAACAACACACATACATACCGTATATATATATAAAGGGCCACAGCCACACACACATACACTCAAAGACACTTGTACAATCAGCAAGGGCATTCTGCACACACCTACATTGTATGGCGTATTGCACGTGCATACAGAGACATACTGACTGGCTTCAACAATTGTCCAATAACGTGGGGGGGAGACCAGCTACAGTGAATCACCCACCCCTCACTCTAATGTAAGAGATCTTTCAAAGTGGCAGAACTCACTAAATGAGCTCTACCACTGTGTCAGCATGCACCTCATTACAACATAGGAGGGTTCTTTGTGGTCTCATTAAACCTTGGTGGGCTAATTTAAGTGTGAAAGCACAGACATTCTGTCGAAAGACATTATTCTGAATCTGGAATACTTTACAAACTCACAAAGGACTGCGGTCTAGCTTTTCTAATTTCCACTTTAGGTATAGATGTCAACGTTGTGGATCACGTCCAACGCCTGCCTGGCTGCTGATACAGCATTGCCGCTGGCAACAGTTGAGCTAGCATAATGCCCGTTTCCACAGTCTAACAAATTAAAGCATACAGAGTACGTGAACGATGGTTGACCACGGTGTGAGATACTAAATCTCAAAGGTGGACAAACATTTACTCCAACCGCGCACTACCTCAGCTCTCCAGCAGGGGAATGCAACTACACTAGTGAGGCAAGCTGGGCCTTACTTGATTTACTTGTGGTGGGGGTGAAGGAAGCGTTGCGATTGGCTGCCTGGCTAACAGCCGGGGGTGGAGGAGGCATGGTGGGTGGGGTGGACCTGGGCTGGGTTTTCACATCCGCAGGTGAATCTGGCATTGTTCCAACCTTCTGCGCTCTGTTTCCTGGAAGACAGACAGAGAGGTGGTTATCAAGATCCATGAGACACCTAGGAACACAGCCGCAGCCGCAGCAGCTGTTGGATAGCGCTGATGTTCCCACTGGGGGCCCATCACCCCCCCCCCCCCCCCCCCCCCCCCCCCCCCCCCCCCACCCCCCAACAACCCCACCCCCGGGGGGGGGGGGGGGGTGGACTGAGTCTTGGGAAACCACAGCGTGGGGGAGAGACAACGGCAAACTTGGCATTGTGTCTCCGCACTGTACTGACTGTAGCTGGCTCATGAGAAAGCGACATGGAGTAACACCTGCTCGCTCGCTCAGCTGCTGTTGGCTGGGACTGGGAAGCGACGACGCCCCCCCCCCGCTCCCATCTCACACGTTCACATACCAGCCCATGTTGCCCTGACATCCCAATCAGTACCGCCAACTCGCCCCCCCTCGTCCCTTCTCTCCCCTCCGAGGGTGAGGGTGAGAGACAGCCGGCTTGACAGTCAGGGACAAGTGCAGCGGGGATCTGCTGCTGTCCATCACCACGGAGCGGCCCTCAGACACCCCTGAGCCTGGCTACCATGGGCTCAACTGTGCTCTGCCTGACACCGGCCATGCAGGCCCAAACAAGGCAAGGCTGGCCACAGAGGCTAAAGGAGGCCAGAAGCTTTAAAGCTGACCATGACCTTGCATCAACACTTATTATTTCAAAGACTTAGTAAGAATTATTTGAAGTTTCAGTATTTCTACTCTATTATTTATTTATTTATCTATTTATTTATTGATATATATATACTGTATATATATTTTTTTTATGTATATACGGTTTATATATTTAATTTAAAAATTATTTTATTATTATATTATATTATTATTATATTTCTTATTCGTACAAAAATATATTACATATATTGTACAATGCTGTTGATGTTCACGCCCAATCATTAGCAATGAACCACTGATGATTTCTAAAGGTCAAGGACTGACAGTGACAGCAGAACTACAGCACCGTGGACACCGTATTCGTCCCCAGAGGGACTCCACGTCCCATAAAGCAATGCTGACGTGTACAATACTGCAAGGCAGCGTATATTCTCTAAGTTCGTTTCTTGTAAAGTGATGTGTTTTGAAGATGTCCTGAGAGCTGTCAGTCAAACATGTCTCTCATCTGTCTGTCTGTCACTGGCTGGCTGTCTGACCGGCAGTGCAGCTGTCCAAACCAGATTCTTCTGCAATACAAACCTGAGCTAAAAAGTGTGATGAGTTTTACGGCCAAAGAGCTGATAGTTTTACAGCCTGTGCAAAACCACGTACATGACATGGCAGACAGCGCTCAAAATATGTACAATACGTACAAACGTTTTGAGTATTGTAAAATTACTGTACTTTTTATTTATTATGTTTTATTATTGATTTATATTTATTAAGAAGACTAAGGAAGAGAGGCTCTATGACTCTCTAAAAGATGGATTAGATGAGGCGTCAAGGTTCATATTTTGTCCTCACAATGAACTCTCTCTCTCTCCCTCCCGTTCTCTCTACCCCCAGCTCTCTCTCTTTCCTAGGATGGGAATTGGATCAGCTAATGTCCTGTTTTATCTAGCAGGGGGCCCTGCTGGAGGCACACCACAGAAGTCGTAGTATTATGAGTAATTAGAATGTTTTTATTTTCCTGTTTGAACTCTTTGAATTGAAAAGGTATTTTAGGACTCAATATTAGACTAAAGTTAGACTAGGAAGATGGACGTTTTATGCATAGACGACTAGAAGGCACCACACACACTGATAAATCCCAACAAAGCAGGGGTCAAAGCAGGGGTCAGGACCTGCCACCCACTCAAGATAATTGTTGTATTTATGTTGTTATCTTTAAAAGAAAGTATCATAGCTTAGCACAAGCTATGATACTTTCTTTTAAAGTTAACAAAATACATGTGTGCGGTGGGAGGGAGAAGGAGAGGGGGTGTGAGCTATCAACTATTTCGTCAAGGACATGGTTCAAAAGGTTTGGGAGGTCCTTCAAGAAAGCCTTTTAATCTTAATCATGTGCTCTTCATTTGAAACTTCACGCGGCACCCTTTGACAACAACTGCCAACCAGGTTTTCCCATACAAACCGGCTTCAGTTGGCCGCAGGCCGTGGTGTCAGCCTATTTCTGAGAGCTTCCGTAGAAGTGTTCAACAGCTGGTGTCTGTATTTAAAGAGTATCGCTGTGAAGGCTGCCGTACGAGGGCCATTGACACAGTGATCCTCAAGAACATGAGGGGCACTCCGCAACTTGCCTCATGCCAGACGCTCCAAACATAAACACACAACAAGGTTGTAGAGGCAGGCTGGGCCAACTGGTATTAATAGCCCTAACCATCCTGGTATCCAAAGACCCTCAACCACACACACACACACACAAGTACAGGCACACAAACTCCAAACTGTTTGCACTCACATACACGCAGAGTTGGGTTGGTTACTTTTTAAATGTAATCCGTTACAGTTACTAGTTACCTAAATTATATTAAGTAATGTCATTTTTGGATTACCTAAATTTAGTAACATAATCGGTAACACTTTAACTTGACATTAACCAAGATGACATAACCTGTCATTGTCTTTGTCATGACAACTTGACATTAACCATTCTGCAAACTTCCCTTACCGTATATATTTGAAAGTAGTCCTAGAAGTAATCATCTAATTTTACAAAAATACCTGTAATCTGATTCTACTATTTTATCTGGTAACTGTAATGGATTACAGTTACTGTTTTTTCATAATCAGATTACAAATAACTGATTACATGTAATCAGTTACTTTCCAACCCTGCATACACGTGCATACACACTAGCCATCTTTGTTGCAAATACCAAATATTCTTAATGTAGGATCTAATAACAAAGATTACAGGTAAACATACAGTACATGGTCAAAGTCTGGCTTTCCCATCTGTTCTGTCACGCAACATCCTGAAAACTCCATTACGATGGAGCTGAATATACACGTTGTTTTCATTGAGAGGGACACACGGAAAGTGTGTGGAGGAGAGGAGAGGAGAGGAGAGGAGAGGAGAGAAGAGAAGAGGCAGCCCATTCTGTCTGTACACACCATGGGATTATAGACAGCTGTTTAATCTGACCAGCTAAAGGACAGGGCACACACACAGACACCCACACATGCACACACATACACCTACACACACCAGCGCTGGATTTCACTTTTAATACATTAGGAAGTCTGCTAGGTCTGCAACCCCATCTGTGGCCATCTGTGCTCCCATTGTGCTTTGTGCTGAAGGACAAAACTCTCATGCCAGAAGAGAGAGAGAGATAGAGAGAGAGAGAGAGAGAGAGAGAGATAGAGAGAGAGAGGAAGAGAGAGAGATTCTTGGTAAATCAGTCCAGTTGCATGGCTATGGTCCAGACCTGATCTGGGTCCATACTCGTGTCTGCTACCAGGTCTCCTTTTCCCTTCAGGTCTCTCTCTCTCTCTCTCTCTCTCTCTCTCTCTTTCTCTCGCTGTGTGTGTCTCAGACTCCACTCTGGGATCAATACAGCAGCCGGAACAGATTTGCTCAGGATACAGACACAACTGTGTCTGGTCCTCCTTCCTCCTCTACCCCCCCTTCCATCCCTCCCTATCTCCCCCTCTCTATTTCTGTTCCCCTCTCTCTCTCCCTCTCTCTCTCTCTCTCTCTCTGTGCTGCAGTCCGTGCACTGGGCCAGCCATCTGATGGACTGGCAGGCCTTTGAATGGAACCCAGTATTTCCAGTAATTAACTACGTCTCCGCTGTATACGTCTCGCGCCCTTTTCCTTCCTCCATTCTCCCCGAACAGCTGTGCATGCGCACACGTGACGTAGTCAGCCCTGGGAAATGCTTGCCGGTGAAACTGTCTGCAGCCCTAAATTCGTTCTGTCTTCCTCCCATCCCTTGGTGCGATGGAGCAACAACAGTGAAGCAATTAACCACAAGCAGAGCGCACACCGTTTCAGATGTAACATTACTTTTGGGATTACGCTCAACGCAAGGCAGAAGAAGCCTATGCTAAAGAGTCCGTTATGTGACCATTCACAGTTGTGGTGCGCTTGGTCTTGATTTAACATTGGCGTGACTGTGCGCTTGACTGTACGCCTGTGTGGGTGTCCATCTGTGCGACTGTACCTCTCGGTGCTCTCACGGAGCATGGAAATGCAGCTGCGACTTATTAGCATTAGCTAACCGACACAGAAAAGTCCCCTTAAATCCCCTAAAGTCTCCTGAATCTCTCTCACTCCATAGGGACTCTTGTTGGTGACCACATACAGTATCCCTGCAGCTCTCTCTCTCTCCCTCTCTCTCCCTCCTCCTCTCTCCCTTTCTCTCTCTCCCTCCCTCTCTCGTACTCTCTCCTTATGCCCTCAAACCCGCCCCCCCCTCCCCTCTCTGACTCTCTCCCTCCCTCCCACTGTAATTCCCCCAGTCTCCAGGAATGCTGTTGTTTTTAATTTCTCCCAGCTGCTCTGGCTGGCTGCCCGGACGCCTGCTTTCCCACATCTGTTCCCCATCAGGCCGCTGAGGAGTCCACACAAACACAGCCCTGAGCCACCCCTGCCCCCCCCCTCCCCCCACAGCACCCACCACCCCTTCCTCTCAGTTGCCCGCACATCAAAATGTGAGCATTGTAACACTGTGCCCTAGATATCAGACCCGGGACTCCATCCCCTTGGAGACTGGCACCCAGATATAACAAGTTCTACCCACACACGCGCCAGCGCACACACACACACACACACACACACACACACACACACACACGCACACACACACACCATGTTCAAACACTAGAGACAGACATCTGGCAGGACAGACACAATCGCTTATTTCCTCCGGCTCTGATGAAATTATGGTGCGGTGCGACAGTTGGACGTTTTGGCAGGTATTTATACAGTATTATGGCGTTTACTAAAGCTCTAAACTATGTCATCCAAGTACAATCGTAAGTAAGCATGCACATGTGTGTACGAGAGACAGAGACAGAGAGAGAGAGAGAGAGAGAGAGAGAGAGAGAGAGAGAGAGAGAGAGAGAGAGAGAACAGACCCAAAAACCAGACTCCAAATCATCTTGTGCTGATTTAGAGTTCAGAGGCTTTAAACCCCTCACTAATGACAGGGTCTGAGACATGTCCACAGAGTACAAGCACACACACACACACACACACATTGGCTGAATGTACTATTATTGCACACACAAGCACATAGTTTTGACCCCATGTTATTTGAGAGTCTCTCTGATACTACACACATGGAGTGTCGGCTGAATAAACACTAGCGAACAAATAAACAAACACAGTAAACACAGACAACAGCCATCCCAAATATAGTTTCTCAACCCGTTCTCACGAGTCCCCAGAGCTGTACCCCAGCCCCGACGCCTTTTCAATTAACAAACGTTAAAAGGAGACAGCCATAACTATGACTCGAGATGACTGAGCCAGCAACAGAGGTGTTAAGGGGGAGAAGGGGGTGTGTCTCTGTCGCTGTCACACAGTGCTGATGTGTGTGAAAGCTGTTATTGATGTAATTGTACTGAAGTTCCAGCGGCCATCTGTTCTCCTGCGGGAGGACCCAGCACCTCCAGTGAAGTGGTTATGTGCAGCGTATCGCTGCTGTGCTCGCCGGGGTGAAAAAAAAAAGAAAAAAAAGAAAAACTTCCTCTTCAGATTTTCCCAACGGCGGCTAATAAAATCCAGATGCTCGGAACGGAGCTGGTTCTGCCTCACTCGCTCGACCGTCAACCCGCCCTCTCTCTCTCTCTCACCCCTCCTCTCCACTCACTCTCTTGTTTACCCCCCCACCAAAACACATCCTTCCTTCCCCATGATTTCTATATATTAGTAATCACTTTCAGTAGAATTCTATAGAATTCTCCCCCTATTCCCCATACTATTTTAACCTCTCTCTCTCTCTCTTTCTCTCTCTCTCTCTCGCTCTCTCTCTCTCTCTCTCTCTCCAGCCACTAACCCAGAGTTG
>JAODUE010000018.1:1878014-1885713 GCA_027564755.1 Amblyopsis hoosieri
ATATGAAATATTTTCTTAAAATTAAGATAAAATATAAATATTTGTATTAATATATACTTGAGATGTTAGGTTCTAAATGTGTTTTGTTTGCTCAGATGTGTTGATTAAAATCATGAGAGTTACACTCCATATAATAACACCATGTACAGTATGGTTGTTATGACATGGCCATAGCCATAAACCCTGCTTGTGAATGAAAGAATAAACTATATTATGAATGAAAGAATCAATAATTTTACTACCTGCCATGTTAAATATACTTATGACATATATATTTTTTGTAGAAATCTTAACTATAACTATAGCCTGTGTGCTATATTTTAATGACCACCCTATTTTGAAAATGTTAAAGAATTCATGGCTGAATAGGAGATTAGGCCATTGAAGCTGATTGTTTTGGCAGTGTATAATCATCCCACCCTTTCGCCTAAGATTGTAATTAGGTGGTGTAGTTCTGACTGCTGAGAACTTTTGTCTGATTGTAATGTTGGCAATGGAAGAATTTAAGTTTAATACAATGTTACTCACATACCTCAGTAGGAAAGGGTGGGTTAAGTTAGTTATTACACATGATTTCTATTGAGTAAAAACAGCCATAAATATGAATTAAATAAAAAATAATCTAATATTTATTTATAATTATTTATATTATATACGCTATACTATATACTGTATTTCTTTATTAGATTTTTTTCACGTGGTTACATTGTGGCCTTAAATGCAACACAAAGGGTTTGTGCCAGTGATATAATTTCCCAGAGTAAAGTTTGGAATCATAATAATAATTAAATGTGTCACTTATAGTTGTGGGGAGATGAATAAATGTGTCATTTTATAGTAGTCAGAATCATTTTTTGTTTTGTTTTACTGTATGTATGGTAAACACAATGAGCCCATAGAATTGATGAGTGTAGGAATCTACTGGTCCAATAAACACTGATGGATGTTTGACCATAATATCTGTGGTGAGAGACCACATGAGCACACCTCATCCATCATGCACAGACACAGCACGCCCCACGCATACATGTGCACGCACACCCACGCACACACCTCCACAGTCATCCTACCATCACCGCAGCCCTCGTATTTCTTTCTCCACCTGAGACCTTAATAAGTATTCACAACCTGCCCCTCCCCTTCCTCCATGCACATATCTGCCCTTAACCCCTCCGCCTCCACAGTGCAGATAACCTCTCCATATTTACCCCTTTCCACTTCCACCCACACACAGCAGGACCAGGAGAATGGATGTGACCTCGTTGGCTTCCGTCCTTCCTGATGCTGGTTCGTACAGATGATGTGTATGGCACACACAGTGGAGTTTGAAGTGCTCCGTGTAACCTCGAGCTATTCACGTAGCCACACTAATACTGAAAAGCAGCGGTAATAAAGAGACCTGAACATTTAAACACTCTGGGTATTACTTTTAATTATTTAATGGTCAGGACCACCCAGTAATATTAGAGTGCATTGTGTGTTAGGAAATACAGTATACACATCAATCACATTTTTTAAATGATATTTCTTTCTATAAAGCAGCATGACTGTAAATGATCATAATAAGAGATGCTCATTCACTTTTTCATAAAACTATGTGGTTTGAAAAAATATAATGTACAGTAGCTATTAAATGGGAGCCTTTCTTTGTGACAGAAATGCCACAAGATTACTTTAAATATAAAGACATAGTAAGAGAATGTCCTTGAACAGAAATTTACACATTGAATACAAAATACAACAAAAAATTAAAAAGCTATAAAACTTTATTCACAAATATAACACATACGCAAAAATGATACTTAACATTGGATATATATTCTGAAGGCCCTTTTTTGTACATGCGTTATACTGTAGCATGTTTTAACCCCCAAATAAAATAAGCCTTTTACCAGGGCCCGTCTGTTTGTGAAACATCCCAATGTAACATTATTACAGCAAACATAAAACATATCATACATATATTAGTGAGGAATTTACATATTCTGTAACATAGAGTAGGCTATATAAATCTAATAAAATAGAAATATCATACATTTCACTTCCCCTGGCACCCTCTGGCAAGCCCTCTTGGGGATGTGGCACCCAGTTTGGGAGCCACTGATACAGTCCATGCACACTAATATTTCATATGATTTAGTGGCTGCACACGTGCACGATCTGTGCACAGTGCAGAGCTCTCCCTATCAAATCAGCAATCCAGATAAGATGTTGGTCTGTTTTCACAGCAGATGCAAGGAGTAAATTAAAAGCAATGGCTGACAGAGAGCCATATGGTACCAGTTTCTGCACGAGGAGAAACATAGCAAAGATTAATTGATAATAGCTGGCACTTCCCACACCTCCAACAGGGATATCTGTGGTGTCTATTCGTGCATGTGCGCGTGTGTGTAATTGCATGTGTGTGGTTGTGCATGTGTGTGTGTAAACTAGCAGATTTCAGACAGCATGCTCACAGTGGAAAAAACCCAGGAGGGAGACCTGTCAAACACGATGGTAAGTTGTGTCGGTAACATCAACATGCTTACGTGTTTTTTAACTCGCCATCTTGTATGAATATGTTGAAGACTTAAACAAGCGGTGCATTGTTCACACGTGAGGGCTTTCAGAGCACTGTTGGATACCGTCACTAAGCGCTCCTTGCACGAATCTGACTATATGTCACACACGTCTGTGGGCACACAGGCTACAGTTCACCGCTTCAGTTTCTATGTTGCCATTGTGTTACTTTACTTCGACTACTGGAAAACAGACATCCATTAATATGGAAGACTGAGGAATAAAATGGTGGCAATTACAGCGAGCCCTCCGGGGTTCCTTAGCCAGGCCGGTGGACGGTGACCTCTCTAGCAAGGGACCGGCACTCTCTGTCAGTCGAGTGTGATGTCTGGCTGAAGAACACTCTAGGGTGGACATGATTGGAGGACAGGGAGGTATCCATTGATTGGATGGACTTGCATAAGGAGAAAGAATAAGAGAGAGAGAGAGAGAGAGAGAGAGAGAGAGAGAGAGAGAGAGAGAAGCCACTCAGGGGAAATCAGCTCTATTCTCTCATAAACAAATTCATCATCAGCTCTGACAAACCACATGCCGCATAACGATGAGCTTAAGTGCACTGTGTGTGTGCGTGTGTGTGTGTGTGTGTGCGTGTGTGTTTGGGGGAGGGGCAGCAGGAGAAGAAAAAACACCAGGAGTAACATCAAGACTCTTCTATTAGCACCACAACAGCTGCTGCAGGCCTCTGATGGTGCCAAAGCAAGTCTGTGTTTCAGCCGCACACTGAAACACAGATCCCAGGCCTCCGTCGACTAGATAGCGGCAGCACGGCTTCGACCAATAACAGTCTTGTTTGTGGGGGGGACTGGGGGTTGGATCTGACAAAGTGTCTTCACTGGACTACAAACAAAAAGGTTACCAGATTCTGGACAGGGGACGGGTTGGTGGTCTGGGTGGAGGTGGAGTGCATGGAGAGGACCACGGACCCTTGAGATGGAGGAGCATAGAGGGGAGCCAGTGGCTGGACTGACAGGCCATAATTACCACTCATTTTCAGTCATTAAGCCACGGAGTGCAAGCAGCTCTCACACTGAGGCAAGGGCTCTGATTAATAATGAAGCCCCCCTCCTTCTCCAACATACACTCATGCACACCATTTATACATAAATGGGTGCACATAACACACACACACACACACACACACACACACACACACACACACACACACACACACACACACACACGCTCATGCTCTCATGTGGGGCTGAAGTAAATATATACACCGTGGTGAATCTCTACCGAATAGTGGAAGAAAAATGCATCTTTAGAATCTGCAAGACATTTTTCAAATAATTACGACGAACCAGAAACTCTTAATGGATACAACACATTCATGCTGCTTTATTTCAAAGCATATCTCATACTGTAAAGACAAATTAGTGCTCACAAGGTCTTGTATCCAATCTGCAGCTTTTGCATGTGATTTGTTGGCTCTAAGCTCCTCATTTGTTTTCCCGCATGCAGCACAGACATAGAGAGCTGTCCACCAGGACGGTGGTGCTGAACCTTCTTCACTGAGCACAGTGTGAACCGCCATCCCACCAACCCCACCCTCTGCCTCCTCCTCTTTCCCTCCCTCTCGCTTCTCTGTTCTTCCTGGCTGTCAGGGGACCCTCCGAACTCCTTTGAACCGGTACACTGGCACCCCGCGACGATCAAACCTAGAGCTGCTCCCCGCCATTAAATATTTATCAGACAGAAGGGACATATTCCAGAGCCCTGTACAAAGGTACAACGTGAAAGATAAAGAGAATATGAAACAGAGGGTGGTGTGGTTGTGGTGGTGTTGTTGGTGAGGGGGCGATAGACCCTGTGAAGCTGTATCTTTCTATCGTATTCTCTCTTATATATTGCAATAGAACGCATCTACTCAGTATTTTATTGAGTGATGTAACATTTTGGAGATGTTCTAATAATAAATCGAAAAGTTAGCGTGGGCAGACAAACAGATGAAATACATGAGAGCGTCACTAGCCGTCAAATGAAGTGTATTGTTTCTGCTGCAATGTCTCATTGCTATTCGCTGCTGGATGTTACTATAGTCTTTGCAGGCTGGCACAATAGCGTCACTGTTCAGAGGGGATTGAGAATTTTGAGGAGCTATCACTTCTCTGTTTTTGGTTTCACCATGAAGCCCGATTGGTGTATATTCAGGTCTGACAGCTGCTCTGTCTGAGCAAAGCTGCAGTGCACAAAAAAAGAGTTGGTTATTAAGAAATGTCGAACACCCCTCTGCCGACATTTACCGACCTGCCTTTTATATACAGTATATATATATATATATATATATATATATATATATATGGCACACACACACACACACACCTACAGTAATAGGCCAGAATGCAATGGCAATTATCAAATGTGCACAAATGTACTCACACACACCAGGACACGAATAACATAAAACACAACACAAGACATGAAAAACACAGCTGAACGAATGAGTGCAACAATGTACTTTTTTCAAAAATCCTAGAAATAAAAGAAAAGGCATCTAACAACCCCTCAGGGAGGGGGGCTGGGGATAAGGGGTCCCAACCATCTCGCTGAGACCCCCGCCACAGAGAGAGGGCAGAGCTGGTCCCAGCTGGTCTCTGCTAACACATTCCACTGCAGCCTAATGACAACACCCCCCCAGCCTCGATGACCCCAGCCCTAACACCCCTTCATGGCCCCCCAGGGATCCTGCTGGGCCGGGAGGGGTTGAGGCGGAGGAGGAGGAGGCAAAGGGAGGAGGGGGAGGGAGTGACACAGATGAGGGAGGACACTCCAGGTGGCGGGACAGCTCAGGGGGAATTGGAAGTCATGAATATATTAACTGACAGGAGGGGGAGTAATGAATTCAAATTAAATTATATGTGCCAAGTACCACGCCAGTGCGGCGAACACGCCGGGGATATTTCAAGGGGGCCGAAATAATTACACCTTTCAGCCAGTTTGATAAAAAGGAAATGGATGTAAGACGTTTTTGAGATGCAAAGCGCAGTGGCGCAGCTCGCGCTGAACTCTGAGCAAAACTTTGATCGCATCGCAACGAGACGTCGCTGGGGCGTTTTGTTGCTCTTGTGTCTCACACCTTCAGCTCTTATTCTCTTCCGTGCTTTTCCCTGTAATCTCTATAATGCATATTACAGTTTATCCTGCTTATGATAACCAGTGCTGCATTTGCCCCACTAAGCCGTGGCAGTGATGTATTAGGTTTTCGGCTATGTTCAGCGCGAAACACTTAAGTGCTTTAAACCCACAGGGTTGAGGTCCCAGGCTGTTTCTATCAAGCGGTAATTAGGCCTGTGGTTGTAGGGCTGAATTCTGCTGCTGGAGCCCGTCAGCAGGGCTCCGGTTGGAGGCCTGTCCCCGAGCTAGGCTGTGTGTGTGTGTGTGTGTGTGTGTGTGTGTTAGTGTGTGTGTGTGTGTGTGTGTGTGTGCACGGTGTAGCCAGGGACTGCATCCTTCTGTGCTGTGACGGGGACGCTATGGTCCCTGCCTGACCCCCACAGGGCCTCGCTAGGGGGTCAGAGTGGCTCCAGCTGTCCCCCAGGGCTGAGGCTCTGCTGGGCCACTGTAAGCCCGTGTCCCCCATACCCCTCTGCCTCCACTATGGTCTGGTCTGGCATCCAGGTGACCAGAGGGCAAACTGGACTGGAGCGTGATTGGTCCAGAACAGCAATTGGGACAGCAGCCACCCCCACCTCCCCCCACACACACACCCTAGCCCAGAAGGAGGGGGTTGGAGGGGGAGGAAGGGGGAGAGCAGCATGGAGTATAGGGAAGGGAGAGGTCAAGCGGGGTGAGGTGTTAGCAGAGAGAGAAGGGTAGGCCGGTTCTGTACAGCACTGGGAGGCTGGGACACGGGGAGGGGGGGGGGAGAAAATCACTTTTCACTTGCTCGTGAGGCGATTGCGAGGTGTAATTTTTCTTTATAGTTGTTTCATTATCTACTTTGATTATGTGCGTACGTTTGTTCAAGATGGTGTTGATGGTTGTTTATATGCCGTCTGTTTCATGCTACTGCATCATCGTGTCATGGCTCTGCTTGCCCTGAGGCGAGAGAGGAGCGCAGGGATGCCCCCCTTTGTTTACTTGATCATATAAACAATATCCCAATCCCAGTGATCCAGTATTATCCCATTCATTTAGCTCCCTGCCTCTAGCCACACAAACATATACAGAATTTACCATGCTCTCCATAATAGGGCGTTTAGATTCGCTTTATATTAATGTTGGTTGAGTATTTTCAAGAATAATTAAAACAACCTCTAGAAAACTCACACCTAATAGCAAAGGGGTGGGATAAAGGCAACATTTTAATTTTCCCCGTCTATGATGTGAAATGTGTGAAAGAGCAATCTGTCCGTAATGGCAGAGAGCGTGCTGTCTGCACGTCTAGGCACCGTGTTAATTATGAATCAAGAAAGCCAATTAAAAGCCACAGTCACTCTGGGCTTTGTTTCAAGGTTTCTATTATTTGTCAAGGCTAGGAGATGAGGTAAGGTTCGAAGTTGGGCAGAGGGAGATAAAGGTATAGTTTGAGATGAAGGCAAGGATAACTGGCTTTATCTCAGCTTTCACATGCCTTCAGCTTTGTCCTCTGCCTATACCGCTCTCTCTATCTCTATCCTTTCTATCTGTTCCCGATCTCTTGCAAGTAATCTGGGGATTTTTTTCCCTCTGCCTCCAGTGTGTGTCCCTGGGATCCTCTTTCGACACAACGTGTTTATTTGGACCGGGTTGCATCTGACGCTCAGACCTCTGCGCTCCTGTCACATTAGCTCCCCCTCTCTTAATTCTTTTAATTATGTTTTTCCGTGTGTTCTCCATCTGCTCTTAATTTTATCAAAAGGAGAACCGAGCCCCACACACCTCACACCTGGAAGAAACAAAGAGATATTATTGTAAGGGTACTGTCATATGTAGGAACGCAGTTCACAGTAATGAATATATATATTGTGGCTTGATGCATCACACAAACGCAGAGTAAGAAATCACAAGAGACTTGTGTATTTGTTAACAGTGAGTGAGGATATGATGGGAGTCAATATATGATCCCTCATCAAAGCCAGACCAGTAATGGTGTGTGTGTGTGTGTGTGTGTGTGTGTGTGTGTGTGTGTGTGTGTGTGTGTGTGTGTGTGTGTGTGTGT
>JAODUE010000018.1:1890345-1910226 GCA_027564755.1 Amblyopsis hoosieri
TTGCGTGTGTTCATTAAAGTTATTGTTTACCACGAATCCTGCGCCTGATTCCTGCCTCGCCCGCTCCCGCCGTTACAGGGTTTAACTAAAGTTCACATCCACTCTAACAAAAACAATGTACTAAATGCTTTTAGTGATTATTAAGAGAAATTAAAAATTCTATCTCAGAGCATTTACAGAATATTGATTGCTGCTACTGAATTATATTTCTGAGCAGAAACCCTAATATGCAGCAACAACCAAAGGTCTGTTTTACAAAATATTCTATTTATAGTTGATGTATTCATCTTCATCTCCATTGCCATCCTAACCTATCTTCAATTGACAGGTCTGTAGGTGTTTCAACACACACACACACATAGTGGAAAGATAGGCAATGCTTGGTATGATGGTAACTGTGTTGTGTGTGTGTGAGCGTGCATAAGAAAGCTCTCGTTAGCATCACAAGTGTATGGCTAAATTTGTCTCTGTCTCCTCTAACCCTCCATCACACCTGCTTCTAGACCCATGTAACTGTCAATCATCCCTGTCTTCCGGGCAGACAATGTCACATGGTAGTTTGTTTGATCTATCTATCTATCTGTCTATCAGTCTATCTGTCTGTCTGTCTGTCTGTCGGCAGACCTGTTCATATGGCATACATACAGTTCATCCTCTCATTACTGTGGCAGAGTGGTGCGGTGGCTTGAGGAGAGGGTATTGACAGATGGCATATGCAGTGTCAAGCCACAGACGGGACCAGAGTGATTTAAATCTATTTGTGGCTGTAGCTAGTTCTAGTCAGTGTAGTACTCAGCAGTGAAGCCAGTCCATTTAGTGAAGCTGGTCCTCCCTGTGTATGAGGGTCTAGAGTACATCTCCTGCAGGCTTGTTGTTCCTGCTACTGTTCCACTACCCTTAAGTTTTAATTTTTCCAAAGGGGAGGTTTGGTACTTACCCTGGATCTTGTGCTACGCTGTGCAGTAGATGTTACCATTACTGTAAGACAACTCTTCCTATTGTGATCTCCCACTTACATACAAAGAACCATTTTCATTAAGTTACAGAGGCATTGGTACATGTTTCGATTCAGTTGAAAACCAGCTTGTACATTCTCAAAACAATTGGTACAAACAGCAAAACACAATGCATTTCTGGCAAAAGCTCGTAACGTGCTCAAAATCCTTAGTCTATCTCTCAAAAGCAAATGTTTACGTCAATGAATATGTCATTGCCATCACAATGTCAAGTCCTTGTGTCATTGTTGACAAACACGATTCTCAGTCAAAATGCTTAGTCGTGTTGTCAATATAAAACTGCATTCTGTTGGTATTGTCTGATGTACACTATGATTACATTTGAATGAATTACAAAATTGAAAATGCACAAGGCCACACTCTTTTTGTATGGAATTTTTACATTTCAACAGTCCAAAGTCACACATTGCTTCATGTGAGATTAGACAGGATTCACATTTATGCTTTTACAGTACTGTACTTTTGGCCTGTCAACAAATGACTTTGTAGTGTCATTGTGATTCAGAACGAAAACACACAAAACCATTTCATAGCACAAAAGAAAACAGTTTTTCTCATTCGCTTTGGTACATTTTTCGACTCAGTTTTACTGTAACACTTGCAAACCAGCTTGCTTATTTCTTGAAACCATTCGTCCAAACAAAACACAATGTCTGAAGAAGCTCGTAACTATAAACAAAAATACTTAGTCTATCCCTCAAAAGAAAATTTGTAGGTCAATGAACATGTCATTACCATCAGATTGACAAGTCCTTGTGTCATTGTCTACCAAAAAGCTAGTAAAAATGCATGCATGTTCTCAATATACAGTACCAAAGAAAGTGTTAAACTCTCCCCTTAGCAAGCGGCCTTTGCTTTGCTTCAGTCAGATCATTAAATCACTATCAAGCCTTTCATGCCTGCTAATCTTTTAACTCATTAACCTACATGTTATGCTCCGACACGTTGGTTTTGTCTCCCTTGTGTCCAGAATGTATAACTACAGCAGAACCAGTGGGCACACACTGACACCAGCAGCCAGAGGTTAAAGGTCATCAAGGTTGTGACCTTATTGGCCAGAAAGCATTGAGTTGGTCTTTACTGGCACCAGCTGATCATCATCACTGGTCAGCTCATCACGAATACACGTGGATGGCCTACAATACAAACTAATAGATTATGATGTTTAGATTGCAGAACATATGCATTTCATCTGCTTTGTTTCAACTTCCCTGCTTTCCACTTTCCATTACATAATTTCCTTATGTCTCCACTGTTTTTCCACTTATGCTAACTGACATGGCGTGACCTGCAAAGACCCCCGCCATATTGCTTTTGAACAGGCTCCAATAAACAAACTATTACCAGAGAGGAAGACATATCAGACTGAATTGCTTCATGATGGTGAAGCGTTTAATTTCTGATTTCACAGTCCTCTGGAACAGAGGGCCAAGCCAGACACAAGTCCCTTTTTACACACACAGACACACGCGCACACACCCACGCACGTGCAACACAACACAAAAGCGCATCTACACGCACACAAACACCATTTCTTTATGGCCCTAGTATTTCTGAAGTGCCTGTAATTGCTTCTCATGGCCTAATGTCATGGCTCCATTTTCAATTTAATGTATAGATGTAACATGGTGTGGCTGGAGGAAAACATTTATCTCTATCTCGGTTTTTACATGCTGCTCATAACTGAATTGCATATTGAATAATTCAATTCCCAGTCATATATAATAGTTACATATTGTGGAGTGACCACAGTTTCAATGCCCACCTAATGGATTAATTCAGTTATAGCAGCAGCCCGCAGTAAGTAGTTTTCCTACTGGCTTGTCTGACCGCAGCGTGCCATAAAGACCAACATTAAGCTACACAAAGATCAATACGTACCACTGGGGAAGATGTCTGAGTAGGGAGAGGTGAGCAGTGTCTGTGTGTGTGTGTGTGTGTGTGTGTGTGTTTGTGCGTGACGCACGTACTGTAGTATAGCAGCATCTTGTAAAACGCCTCACTGAATTTATTTGTGCAGAATATAATACATTTAATGAAACCCACACGAAACAATTCTATACAAATCTAATTTAAAAAGAAAAAGCTCTAATTGTGTATGTTTTCTTACAGGATAATTGCATAATGTAATTTTAGTACCACATAGGCAGTTAATTATATGACATACATAATTTATGTTTTGACACATAAACAATATGCTGTATATATGGGTACTAAGGAATAATTTGCTAAACATATACAGTGATACTTTTAAGCGCAATTTTATTTTAAGAAGGAACAATACTTTTGAAGAAAATATTTATATAAATATATTTTTTTATTAGAATTTGACCACGCTTTTCATTAATTTAACAACTTTTATAACAATTTACAGTTTTAAAAATGCATACATATCGTTATGTAAAAGGACATCCACAGTAATACTGTAAAGAATAATATATCTTGGATTAATGTAATAATTGGAATAATTGAAATAATAATGAATATAATCCTATGATTTGATTGTATCTGTTTGGTTCGATGGCGGCTCAATCATTAGGTTTCTTTTGGGAGTAACACAAGGTGTTGGGCACACGTGCACTCACGTAACCCCTAGTGTTTCACCCCCACTCTTTGTCACAGCCAAGCACACAGATTGTTGCTGGAGTATTGTTCTCCATGGCTTTGTGTGTATCACCAACACCCCACCCCTTCCATCCCACCCCCCCAAATACGTACATCTGCCACCCAGAGCCATTGTTCGGCGCAGTGCCACGCAAACAGGCCTCAATTAGACAGACTGTCCCTTTTCTGTTGCAACGTGATTGTTTTGGCCTGGCCTCCAGCTCAGCACCTGTCTCTCCCACATGTTGGTGTCCTTTGATGGGCAGTAACTCAATCCCTGTTCAAATTATCCCCCATATAAATAGCACGCGCCACACAGGTCATGTTGCTGGAGAGAATGCTTATATAAGTGGTTTAGTCAAGTGAATGTGTCCATACAGGTGCTGTGTTAAATATCAGGGATAGCTGGTAGTTCTGTTAAATGTGTCATTTATATTCACGAAGCATGAGTAATGCACATTAATTCATAGGTCAGGGTTAAATGAATATTTCAGTGGTTCCGTTTCTCCTGAACTTTCAATGTTGTAGACGCTGTATAAAGACTTTACTTACTGTAAATTGAGTAGGTTTTTAGATAAGATGATGTGGCAATAGATAGCATAATCATTGATTTAGTGCTCTCTCCGGTCTCCAGCATATCCAGGCGTATAAGTGGACAGCACAGTTATTTCTTCCTTTTAGATGCTTTTTACAGCCCTCCCATCATGAAGGTTCCGCTGGCTCAGTAAGCAGGCCTGAACAGTCGTGCACTGTAAAGGTATTAGGGGGTCCCCTTTGATCTGGTCTAACTGAAAGTGTATTGTGCTCTTCTGTGCTAAGCTACAGTAGGGAGGCATGCCGTATAGAAGACAGCATGCAGGAAGCGGAATGCACTGATTGGGTAAGTGAAAGGAACAATCATTCAAAAGAGCAACCGTGTGGACTGAGCCGACCTTATATGTCCTCCCTAACACACGTTGAGACACTGTAAGCTCATACCTGACTATATATAAATAACCATTAACACATAATGCTGTGTCTGAACCAGTGGAATCACCTATCCAACCTGTAGGCTACACAGTTTCATTCATAAACCCTACAAGGGGATCACACACAGCAGCAGCTATCTCAATAGATAGACACAAATATTGAAACTACTATCTTCATGTTTTATTTTTACATAATCATACAACATTATATGAAAGAATGTTGTCCTTTAGGTACAGTACCAGTGTGTGCCAGATAAATGTGCACGATCAACCTTTAACATTAGCAATGCATACAACATACAACATAACTAAAGCCAAGGTTTCATATGTCAATATCAGCTGATATATTTGTCCACATTGAAGTAAATGTTATCTTGTTTGAAAAGACACTGTTAATCTGTTCTAAAACCTCATGGTTTAAAAGAACCGCAGCTAATTAACCGCACACCAAAACAGGAATACATTTTAATATTGATTCAACTGTATCCCCAGTGCATTGTCTATGCGTGTGTGTGTATGCTTGCAGGAGTATGATTATGAATATTTTAAGAGCACATTTAACATGGTGAAGCCAGAGCAGGCTCGGGGAGGGATTTGCGCCTACTCTTCAGCTAATGACCCCAGGCGCTTCCAGCAAAGCTTCTTCATATTTTAAAGAAAGTCGATAGAGCTGCAGCCCAGTCAGCAGCATTAAGATTCATAGAGACGCCACGGGGACCCTGAAAAAATTAATAACACGCGTGTCTAACAATCCTTCCTGCGATTTAGCGGAGTACCAGAGCCTTTCTGCCTGAAATGCAAAGTGGAAATGAATACACAGACAAGACACAATTCTGAACACGCGCCCCCCCTCCCTTACCCCTCAAGTAGGTGCCCAAACACTCCCACACATCTGTTTGCCTGCACACCTCTCAAACAAACACGGTCATCTTAAAACGCACCCTACACCCCTGACCAAAAGAATCTCTCTTCCTCTCTCTGCCTCTCTCTCGCTTACACATGTATTGTACAGTATAATAGACAAAAGACAGAACACATTCAAGGGTCCTTAAAGATGTGGCAACTCTGCCAAAAAGGTTGGTCAGGAATTCTCAGTGACAGATGCACAGAGACCTTGACAGGTAGGGTTGGCCCGAATATAATTGTACAGGCTTTGAATTCCGGCCGGTATTTCTGAACGGGTGTTCGAATACTTGTTCTCAAAACACGTAACACATATAATAATAATGCACATATCCTCTTAAAAATCCGAGCGGGCAGTCAGGACTGTTTGCGTGCTTTCATTAGGCTATGTGCACACGACTGTAGGCTACAATAGCAGGCCAGTTTTGTCAGAGCACAGCCGTATTGTACTGAAAATGTTGAGTATAACTACTACTCACCTAAAGACTCATAGTAATCACCAATAATATCCACCAATAACATCCACCAATAACTCAAAGTCAACTGGGTATTCTGGGCCAGCCCTAGTGTAAGGTCAATTATAGTCTACTTTACAGTAGGATATGGTAGAAGTGGCCACATTCTCTGAACAATTGCACCTCCTGTAAGCACTCCAGCTAGTACTGTGTCTGTGCGTGTGGTTAGTACTGCAACATCTACAAAGGGATGTATATTGTCTGGTTATTATTCAGTAGCTGTATGGTTTTGATCATACTAAACTGAGCACCCAACAGTTGTTCATGGTTGTACATGATTGTACATGTTCTGAGAGCATCTTGACCGTTTCACACACAAAAGCACTGACTACGTTTACAAAAGGCTTCCAATGAGGCAATGGGCACAATACGGCATGCAGAGCATTGGCATCACTTGTAGGCTACGCACTCACTGGAAGGCTAGACAGCATATGGTACTGTCTCCCAGAGAAACACAAACCACCCAGGCAGACTGGCAGCCTCAGAGTGCTGTATGTGTGTGTGTGTGTGTGTGTGTGTGCGTGTGTACTGTGTGTGAATGAACGCATGTCTCTGTGTGGTGATGCAAGTTTGCAGAAGATGTCTAACAGAGAGAGAGAGAGAGAGAGAGAGAGAGAGAGAGAGAGAGAGAGAGTGAGATGCCAAGGACAAAATGAGTGAAAGCAGTATCATAAGTTCAAATGAATGAATACTGCTGCAAATCATGATTCAGGTGATCAATTTCAAATATTAAATAAATAAATTATTGTGGCTATTGCAAACATACAGTATGCAAGACTTTCATAGACATTACAAACTGCATATACTGTATAGATGTGAACTGTGGCAACAAGATCACGATTTCATCCAAATTGAATCAGAAAGAGAAGAAAATCGGGATCTGGATGTCATATATCATTATTCAATTCCTATATGCTTTATTGAAGTAGTCTTTCCATTTCCAGTATGTTCAAGTACATTGCAGTGGTGGCTTTTGTGTGCCAGATTTTCATGATTAAAAAGCACAGAGTAAACAGTTCCTGATGATATACAATGGTGTCATTTGTGCTCAAATTGTGTGGGAGCTAAAACAAAACCAAAAAGAGAATCTACAAAATCAAGATATAAAAATCATCCAGAAATATCTTTAATGGACATCAGGCCATTCTAATCCATGTACCGTACAGAAAATAACATTACAGAAAACCTCCAGCCTCTCCATTTAATTTCTTTCCAAAAGTCAAGGGTTTAACAAAATCATTCAGTTGCACATTTTAATGTTAAACAGTGTCCACCTTGGAGGACACTTTACGAAAAATCGGAACGATTCATCTGAACCTCTAAATCATGTGCGATCTAAGCAGCTAGAAATCCATGATCCGGTGCCAACCCAAACAATGATGACCAGACCGGCAGCAATAGCCACCCCAAATCCCCTGGTGGAGACGTCCCTCTAAGCTCATGATGGGAGGTTCACATAAGCAGCTCATCGCCAGCCTGTTGGTCCATATGTGCCTCACACCCCAAGATCCCTAGTGGGACCTAGCTGTGTGCTGTGACACCATCTCATCGACACACATCCATCTGCCAACATGGAGTGCTTGGGGAGCTCCCAGTGCCTCTTCTGTTGTCTATACGGTACTGGCTGATACTGGCGTACTGTAGAGAGCATGGCCAGTTGGTTCAAGCGTCCATGGGTCACTTCCACCCAATAGATGCCCAGGTATAGGGGATAGAATGTCTTGGATTATCAGACTATGATGACTTCAGTATACAGTAGGGTGATGTAATGTTGGTACATATACGACTTCACTACTCCATTACACTACTGTACTAGGGAACATTTGCACCCCTTTTTCATGTTGTTGCTTATGTCACAACAAGGGATGTCCCTCTCTCATTCTGTGAAGAACAAGATGCTTCAGATGCATTTGTGAAAATCCACGATCAGAGTGTGAGGTCTTGGGGCCTCTATTGGTAATGACGGGAAAGAAATGGAAGAAAGGTCGAGCGTCATATCTGGAGTGTGCTCTGGCAGGTCCCGAGTGATGATGATCATATCCCCTTGACAAAGCTCATATGTTTGGGAGGTGGAACAGTTGGATGTGGCCGATGGCAAAAATGGGTCAGACCGACACAGATGGAAAGATAAAAACAACTCCCACTGGGTCATTGTTAGACACTGTTACTATAACAGCAAAGATAAAAAAACAGGTGAGGGTGCTATATTGACTTATACTGTATAAGCTTACAGTAGCTACAAATTGTAGTAATAATCAATGTAAACTAGTTAGAAACTTTGACTTCTTTCATATGTCTCACATATACATTATTTGGCGCCATATGACAACAAAAACACAAACTACAATGGCATGAATGTCAAACATCTCAGTCACCAGCCTTGCATTAAATGTTACATTTGTGATTTAAAGAAGAACATTGTACATTGTCTGCTCTACTTTAAAATAATAATATAAAAGCTGATACTTAAAATAAATAGAAAGCTTTGGGAATTACAGTATCTCAAAAAGGTTCCATGTGGGGGCTTTCATAGAAGACATATCAATTAGCATTAGCAGTACAGGATAAACCCATAACACATTTTTGGACAGATGGTAAGCAGTTGGCATTACTAGGGTGTCAAAGATTGAATGGAGCCTCATCCAGATTATGTAAACGGTATGCTTTGTGCCAAGTAAAACAACACAGTTGTTAAAATGATATCATACTCCTATAGTCACATGCTACATATAACGTCTAACTAGTAAGGGTTCTTGTGATTTACATGTGGTAACATCTTAATGTATTGCATAGGAACTGTATGGGAAATTACTTATAGCATTACATATAGCACTACACATGGTCAAGGCTATCCAAATCCTTTTCACAATAATTTTCCCTGATTGAAATACATTGACTTCATGAAAATGTTCTTGCACGTCAAAGAACCCATTACCTATGGAAGGTGATGTAAAAATTTAAAGTTGAAGGGTCACCTATTCATTTTATTTTATTTATTAGGAAAATAGGCCGGCAATTTAATGAAATTTGGGCTGCCTTTTCATCTTAATATCCATTAACATACCCAAGACACTTGACCACTAGTGTAACCTTGATCTTTCACCAGTGTCATGGGACACAAACATCACACACATTCGACTGCAGCAGGACGCTCATTGAACAGCCATGTTGTCAACCGTGTATTAGTATGTGGGTGGCATGTGCTCTGTGAGGCAGTCATATGTTAACAGTGAGTATCTTGGATGAAAGTCAAGCTCGCAGCTGCAGCCTTGGAATTATTCATCGCTTTCCCTCTTGCCCGGGAGGAGCCACAGGTAGTTGATGAAGTGGCAGTGCCAAGTCTCCCAACTGGCGAAGATGAAGCACAGCTGCCGGGAGTCAATGCGGCCAGATGCCGCTGCCGATGTTCCATGTGTTCTAAGCAGGGCAAGGCAAGAGTCTGTGTGTGTGTATGTGTGCATGTGTTGGCATGGGTGGGGACAGAATGACGAGCTTGCCAAGACATTCTCACATCCATGCCAACCTGACACATGTTCTGGTACTCCCTATGGTTTGAGTTCCCAGCGCGGTGTCTCTCTCTCTCATTGATCAGCATGGGGTCCCTTTCCTCTGTAGCTCTTCCACAAAGATAGAATTCTTTGCCAACCAAGATAGGAGTTGTCGCCGGCTTGCGGCCATCTTGCCCATAAGCAGAGAGATCCTTTAAAATAGGGAATGCTCACTGTTTGTTGGCAGGTGGCCGATGGCGCAGAATGCCAAGTTTACCCTCAGAAGGTTGCCATTCTATTTCCCCTCCCGTTTGTTGTGGACAAACGGGCACACATCCACGTTATCATGTACATCCCAGTATGTCTTCGGTATTTCCATATTATATATTTCCCCAGATGGGTAAAATCCATATAGTGGATGTAAAAAAAAACAACTATGGCCAACCTCCAGGAAACAATTCCGAAAGATTGCGCTTCTTCAACCGTGCATCAGCTCGTCTGCCCACTGTTCGTCCAAAGCGGCATCCATGGGTGTAATGCTGTATCCTTTGACATATTGTAGCGACATCAGTATCAGAAAAGACTGAAGAATGTGCAAATGTCCGACAAATAAACGGATGCTCTGTGGAGATTACAAAGCTTGTGTTGTAGCATCCCGTTGAACAGCGTTTTCGCTACGAATGTGAACGTTTGCTTTTTGGCGATACTATTCCTGAGAACGGAGGGGAGTTTTCTGAGACAAAGGCTCTAGTTTCGTTAGGAACATGCCATCCTCATTTGCAGTGTAGGGGGTTTAGGGAGGGAAGCGAAAACTTTTTGAACGGGTGCCATGTCTGTACCATTCTCTTATCTGAGGCCCGCGACTGCCAGCTGGCGGCTGAATGTGCCCACTTGCACGGTGCTGTCAGCCAAGCTAGTTGGCACACTGAACAGTAAGACTGGCAAGTGATCAGAGATCAAGCACAACACTGTGTGGGGTATCTGCATTGCAGCCCCTCTCATCTCACATGCTGCCTCTTATGACCAGGGTCCTCACAGGCACCACTAAATATCAAATTCGTTGTAAAAGTCTCACAATAGAGAGTTTGACTAACAGTTAATAATAACCGTTGATATTTACAATAGTGCAATTTAAACTGCTCAATAATTTATACAGCTAAACTGTACACTGAAATTGTATTTGGAAAAAATTAGAAAACAAAATATATTAGCATAAAATAACATTGCGTGTATTGACTTATTGCTATAGTGGGAACTCCAGCTGCTGCACATGCTGCTGCTGCACATGCTGTAGACGTGTAAACAACTGCATGCTTTCAATTCTAGTCCAGACAATGCAAAAGTATACTAGAAAGTAGAGAATGTATGCTTATATTTAAGATATTAAACACTAATACTGTAGAATATGCACTTTTAGTAGTTATACATAGCCCATGGGAAAAACGCTTGCCACTAAATTCAAGTTAACTGCAATATTGTTATATATCTAATAAAATACATACCATTTAAGCAAAATCAAGTTGGATTTTATTTTCAACTTTGTGGTCTGTTAGCTGTTTGTCGTGGCATACACACACACGGGCGCGCATTTTAGACATGTTTCTGGGTGCGCGTCCTTTCCTACCAGAACCATAATAGCACTGTATATTCTATGGTCAGAACTACTCAAATAATTATGTTACTACCGGACGAATATTTCCGTTGTACCGTCCTTCCCTTAAAACAGACCGGGTAGCAACGGTAGGTGATTTATTTGCGTTTATAGGGAAAATGTGTGAAAACGAGGAGTACCTCATTATATAATGTTACACATAACACGTTTGATCATAAATACGTTGTTCTTGTGCGTGTTGATAATGCATTATATATCCACAATCTGCCAGTGCTATTGCTTGAAGCCAATGTAATTCTGTTTATGTAATTCTGCCGTAGTACCGCTGCAACACTCATTCTGACCCTCATATGTTCGTTCATCTAACCTACTGTAATGTAGAGGAATGTAATCAATAATCATTGCTTATTTTTAAGTAACCATATTGTCATTACTTTTTTTAACGGAATCCAATAACAAAATTGCTATTTTAAATTATATGACATTTTACTTTCTACCGCATAGGTGTTAGTAGTAGTAGTACAGTAGCCTATTAAAAGGTAATGTCTTTGAAATGTATCTTTAGGCAGAATTTGTACATGTAGGCATACTATTAATGCAACATGTTTCCAAGGGAACGTGTTAATTTGTATTTATGCCTACAGTAGTAAACACAACTGCATGTTTTCTTGTTGAACAGATCTGGGTTCTTATTTGGAAGAATACAAGGCACACAAGATGGAACAATCACGTGGACCATACTGTTGCCTACATTAGGGTCTAGAACAATGTGCCAAATGGCAATATCACACATTTTGACTGCCAGCAACTGTAAAATGCAGGCTGTCCCCCTTTATCAAGCCATTGCTCGCCTCACACGCAGCCGGTTATTGGTAGGACAATCTCAGCTGGAAAATGTGGTTATAAGGAAGGCGTATACCACTACAAGCAGCAGGTGGACTACCCTATCATCATCAACAAGGAAACAACAGCCAGTATTTGCCAGTGCACCAGCATTTGGTGACAAGCTGGCTATTATAGACAGCAGTGGTAGCCACACTTACAACCAGCTCTATGATTGCAGCCTGGCTTTTGCTACCAGAATCAGTGCATCTCTTAATTGTCAGATGGGGGACTTGGAGGGGAAGCGCATCTCTTTCCTGTGTGCTAATGATGCTTCGTATACAGTGGCACAGTGGGCTGCATGGATGTGTGGTGGGACAGCAGTTCCTCTCTACCGGAAACACCCAGCATCAGAGCTGGAGTACATCATCTCTGACTCACAGAGTTCTCTTCTGGTGGCTGGATATCCCTATGCTGACACCTTGGAGCCTCTGGCAAAGGGTCTGGGTCTCCCGTGCCTGGTGTTGCCCCCAACCTCCAGCCTGGGCTCATTAAAAGGGGAGAATGCCATGGAGAAGGAGGTTTCTATTACAGACTGGGCAGGACGGCCTGCCATGATTATCTACACCAGCGGCACTACAGGAAGACCTAAAGGAGTTCTCCACACTCACAGCAACATCCAGGCCATGGTAAACCTTTCACAGTTTCTGTACCCAAAGTAATTTTAAAAAATCAGAAAATGTTCACACATTTGTACTGAATCTTGACATAGGCCAAGATATACTGCAAATCGTAGGTAATAACAGACCTCTCAATATACTATAATCTGTCAAAATAGGAATTACACTGAATAAAACAATACAAAAATATTAATGTTTTTGTAAAAGAACAATTCATTTTAAGAAGTTTCTGAAAATAATATGCTAAATAACTTAATTTATACTGTGTCTTTTTGTCAAAGAACACAATGGTGTGCAATATTATCATTTCTTTAGTAGGCTAATGCCCAATATTATCTTATGTTTCCATTGAACAAGATCAAAACCTGATAGACTTCTCTATAATATCTGACTGTCTTAGGTGTGGGGGTAGCCATGTGCATGTATGAGCACGCTTGTGCACGGCACATCCTAGCTTTCTCTTTGCTCTTCTTCAGGTGTTTTTATAATATCCTTTTAAAACAAAGATATCCACAGGCAGGAATTTAAATTCAAATAAAGTTTGTTTTGAATGCCCGTGCAGCATTCTTTGTGCTATGTTAAATTATAGTGTTCCTAACCAGTTACCAAACAATTAAAAGTTGAATACCGGCATGTTATGCTTTTCAGACTGCAGTTCTGTTTCGTATACCTATAACACAGCATGGGTAAAACATGCAATTTAAAATTCATATAATTAATTGCTAATTGTAGACAATGTGTACTGCCTATTCAGTCTCATCTACACACTAAAACTCAATTGGGCATCTTGTTGACTTGAATTTTGTTTCATTGATCTAAATAGTCAACTAAATTATATAATTATTAGGGACGTCCCGAGAAGGTTTTCAGTAACACCATCCCTGACTAATCTTCGTGTCCAATGGAGTAGAGGGTTAGATCACTCTTGAGAAAGAGCTTAATTCGTCTCTGGAAAAGAAGTGAAATGTGACAGTTAGTCATTCCGGGATCTGAAAGGCCTAAGTTACTTGTTTTTGGAAGCTATTAAATAATTTGTGATTGGAAAGGCCTTATTTGCCTGTCTTTTTGTTAGCTGCAAGTGACGTATGTGTGTTCGAATGTAATTTTATCCACAGATACAAATAGCCAGGTTTGGTATCTAATCAAATGTTTTACCATATCATTATATTTCTAAGTTACCTGCTTGGAACACATTATTTCTGTTTTTAAATCAAATAATGTGTTGAATGTAGTTTGAATATGCTGCATGTGTATTCTATGTGTAACCTGCTGCAACAATGTACTTTTCACTATCTGTTTTGAATGTTTTTATAATGATAATGATAATAATAAGTCAGTAAATGTTTTTGTTTTTATATTCTCTTAATGGACCTACTATGAGAAAATTAGATTTAGTAGCAATTCATTAAATCCAAAGTGGTGAGTGAGTGAGTGAGTGATGAGAGCAGAGAGCACTGTTTCGCTTTTTGACACAGACAACATTGATTCTTTCTAGTCGTGAAAAGAAAATTATACATAATACACCATAATGAGGTTTCTATTTCATATATATATATACTGTATATATATATATATATATATATATAATTAAAATAAAGGTGTTTTATATAATGAAAAGCATTTATTTTTCAAATGGAATGCATTATTATGTTCATAATAATTAAACATATTTCAGATCCCACTCACATCAGACAAACCATGCCATGAAAGTTAGTTATGTTAATGGACTTTTCTTAATTATTAAAACGACTAGTGACATTAAAACTAGTCCTTAACAGCCTGTCAATGAGTACAATTGATTATTGTATAGATAATGTAAAAAATAGTTTTATCCTTAATCACATTAGTGTCAAAGGGCTGCACAGACCTACATTTCATACATCTTACATTATCGTCCAATTGGGCAATGACAGCATGAGAAAATGTCTTATGGGGACAGCAGATTCAAATTCTATGGGTCTGGCTGCTTGACTCCCAGCCGGTAAAGAATGGGTTCAAGCCCCAGAATTGACCTACCTGTAAGCATGATTGAGCAAGAAGCCTAACTGCTGTCTGCTCCTTGTAACACTTGTACCCATTGTAGGTCCATTAATGAAGCGCCCCTCCAAATGACCTGAATTGTCTTCATCTGCCTTCCTCCTTCTCCCTCGTCTCAGGTCCAGGGTCTGGTGTCAGAGTGGGCGTGGTCTCGGGATGACGTGATCCTGCACACCTTGCCACTTCACCACATGCATGGCATCATTAACAAGCTGCTGTGCCCGCTCTGGGTGGGCGCCACATGCGTCATGCTGCCCGACTTTGAGCCACAGAAGGTCTACTAGCTCTTTGTCTTACCCTTCCCCCCAGTCTCTCTCTCTCTTTCTTTCTTTCTTTCTTTCTCTTTTCCCTGTGGAGCTCTTACTGGCAACCCTGTACTTTATTACCTGCCCTGAACAAAAGCATGTCTCTAATGGTTAGCCCTGTGTTAGCAGTGGCAGCTTTGCTGTGGGTGGGTGAAGAGTGTGGCTTGAAAGAGACCCCTTTCTCTCCGCGTGTCTCTCTACGTCGACCGTGTTCCACGTTCTCCATCAGTGCTCCCGTTCCCCTCCTTTCTCTTCCATTCAGCGTAGTGGCCTACCTCTCCCCCGACCTCTCCGGCTGTCAAACCTAGTGTTTGGGGCTCGGTGATGGATTGCCCCGCGTGGCTCTGTATCTGACCAACGCCGACTCACGGCAAGGGGCTTAAGGAGCGGATCAATCGATGAGCTGACATTGAAGAATGATACTGCCTATTTGGGATGGGGGTGGGGGGAGTGTGTGTGTGTGTGTGTGTGTGTGTGTCGCTGAGTGTAGATGTTTGCATGGATGTGTGTTATTATAGATACACCCACATATACACACATTTGTATGCATGTCAGGACTTTGTTAAAGCATTTATAATGGGAGTCAAGGTAGCTCGAAAGGTAAGGTCTTAAAAGGACACGCGTATTTGTCATCGCGGGCTTTGCTGCGCTGCTACAGATATCAGCGTTGCTGACCTTGTGTACTAAACCACAAAAATGCCCCTCTCACCCCTAGGGTGAGCTTATATTTTCCTCATCCTCAAGTTACATCACATTGACGGAAGTGATCAATATTGTGTCTTCTATTCTCCACGACCTCTCGAGTGTAGCCCACGCAGTGGAGACCAAAATTGATCTCGCCCGCGCATAGAGAGAGTCATTTCCAAGAGTGTGCGGTAACGGCAAAAAAAAAGAAATCTTGACCCAGCAGAGGAGGGCGCAGCCTGTTTCAGCATCGGCCAACACCAGTGTTACAAACCACTGTGCTGATGAGTTAGAGCATCGTTTGACTGACCGTAAACTATTATTGATCTCGTTGTGTTAAGACAATGTCCAAATACCAGGGAGAAGAAATATATTACTTACTGGAGGAATAACTTTTTATTGCTATTAATCACTCTAATATTATAATTAAAAAAATACATTCTAGTTAAAGATCTATAAAACATTTGCTGCATTATACTATTAATAGTTCTTGAAGATGTTCTACATAATAAGTGTTTTCCAGTGATTGTAACAGAAACAGAACTATGCACGTGGCTACACAAGGAGATAGAGGTTGTTATCTACACTGTAGTTTATAGAGGCATGCCAACCACTCAGCACTTAGCTGTGGAATGCACATGCCCGCTCTGAGATGTAAACCAAAACAACATCGTATTTGTAATGCCGGCTTCAACCACAAGGGTCATTTCAGACACAAATTTAAGGAGCGTGCCTTTAACAAAGCCTCCTAGATGATTTAGCCTAGATAATCAAGGAAGGCGGTGTAAAAATAAGTGTCACAGTAGTTAAGGCCCACATTAACTGCAGGTCTAAGGGTTGTTTGGGATGCATGCAGCACCTCTGGGGTCCCACCATCTCGTACAACCACCCCCCCGCCACACCCCGGTGGAGACCAGCTGCTTTGACGGACATAAATTGCCTTCCTCTCCCCTCCAGCGTGGGCTCAGAGGAAGCGCTCCAGTGCACTTGATAGACACCACCCAGAATGGTCAGAGCACACTCAAGTAAATAACATTTCCCTTGGAACTGCCGTCGAGCGAGCGCGCGTCTATTCATTTACCTATTGATTAAAGTTTGTATATCTTACATTTACTGTATATAATAATTACACTGGCGTGTAACGTCTGCGTGTAGACATGCAAATAGCTCTTCATTCGGGTGTATTATGCACAGACAAAGAGGTGAGAGATTGGGCGGGCTGATGTTGGATGCCGTTGCTAGCTTCAGCCATATAGCTGCTGTGGAACGTGACTAGCCGTAGCCGAGAGGCAGAGAGGAAGGCAGCCTTGATTGAATGACTGGCAGATAAGGAGGATGCCCGGGTGACTTTAAGGACGCGTGACAGAAAGAGTTGAGAAATTGTCTGTGTATTAGGAGGGACATGGTGGGTGGGATGGGGGTGATGAAAGAGGCAGCATCATTCTGTGCGTGTACATGTGTGTGTGTGTGTGTGTGTGTGTGTGTGTGTGTACGTGCATGCGCGCACGAGAGAGGAAGAGAGATTGATAAGAGCAGAGGCAGCGAAGCAGGAAATTATGAAATGGAGAGAGAAGGTAAGTGAATGTGAGATAGGGAGGGAAGGAAACAGGGAAGGAGGAATAATGAAGGGGAAAACACGGGGGGGGGCAGCGATGAAAGTAGAGGATGGGGAAATAGAGGTACAATGAAAGGTGAAAATTGTGGATAAATAGACAGAGAGAAAGGGGGGTGGGGTATGCGGGCCTATCGTTCACCTTGACTTAATTCTGCCTGTGTTCCTCCATCCTCCCACTGTTTATTACCTTGTAACCAGATGTATCAGACCCGGCCTGTTTATAAGGCTTTATTTACAGTGTTGGGGACTGAGGGGTGGGCTGTAAGATAAAGTGGCTTCTAAGTGTGTTTATATTACACACTATTATGTTATAGGCTTACACTGCGATGTGTTAGAGGGTATGCATGCACGCTACTCGACACTGAGAGGCTCCTCTACCATTCTGGAGGAAGAAATAAGAGGTTTATGACGTTACGCTTATAAAAAGGGAAAGATTGGGAAGTTGTCTGTAGACGGTGAGAAACGGCCCATTGAAAAGCCATAGTGAAAGTACATATAAGTCAACAGTAACTGATGGGAGGTGCTTTAAGCAGCTCATAATGTAGATCTGCCTCAGGCCAAAGGCAGCTACTGTTTTCCTCTCCCTGACCTTTACAGATCCTGACTTGAATTTGTATTTTCGTGTTGACAGTTTTCACATGCAGCTGCTGTTCATACCCGTCATTTACTACAAATAGTGTGTATATATACACACACCTAACATGATCTTTAGATTATATATCTTTTCTGTATTTTTTACTTACATTACTAGTAATGTAGGCGATGTGCTCCACCGATTCACTAAACAGATTTGAATCAATACCGATCCCCCGGATAAAATGCAAATGTTGGTTATTAGTACTATTTTAACTTTCTGAACCAATTTTTCCGTGTGTGTGCGTGCGTCTGTGAGTGCGTGCGTGCAGGTGTGGGAGGTGTTGCTGAGCTCCAGGGTGCCTGTGGTGAATGTGTTCATGGCCGTGCCCACCATCTACTCTAAGCTGATCCACTACTACGAGCAGCGCTTCACCCAGCCTCACGTCAAGGACTTTGTCAGAGCCGTCTGCAAGGAGAGGGTCAGGTAGGAGAGCTTTCCTCACACACATACACACGCACCCGCACACACACACGCACCCGCACACACTTGTAGATGTCCTCCTTTACCTCTGCATGCACGCCACATACACACAGTTAGTTAAATGCACACATTTAAAGCAGGACACCCGAACATACTGTACGTTTGAAGCTCACTGAGTACATGCCCTCCCCTCACCTGAGCAGTGGCCTGCGTTCCTCTCTACTCCATCACTCACCTGAGCAGTGGCCTGCGTTCCTCTCTACTCCTCCCCTCACATGAGCAGTGGCCTGCGTTCCTCTCTACTCCTCCCCTCACCTGAGCAGTGGCCTGCATTCTTCTCTACTCCCCCCTCACAGAGCCTCATCTTCTCGACGAGAACGCTTGCTAAATGCCAACTCGAATCAAACCAAGAACAACGCTCCCTTCAATGCCACAGGGTGCTCCCTCAGCAACTCCGCCCCACACGTTGGAAGCACATTGCGCAGACTAGGGTGTTGTTATCGTCGTGGGCGGCCCGGTGCGGCCTGCACAACATTGTTCAAGTTCCTATCTATTCAGAGAACGGTAAACTAGCGGATCGCGAGGAGATGGCTTACTTAGATTAGCTCACTGTGCCTTTTTAAACCTCAGTGTTTCCAACAGGCAAAGAAAGCACTATTAACCACCCGGTTCTCTGCCCCGCCAGGCTGATGGTATCGGGCTCTGCTGCCCTGCCCCTGCCCACACTGCAGCACTGGGAGGAGATCACAGGACACACCCTGTTGGAGCGCTATGGCATGACTGAGATCGGCATGGCTCTGTCCAACCCTCTGAGAGGCCCGCGTATCCATGGTACAACAGCCTAGGTCCACGCACGCACAGACACACACACACACATATAAATATATATATATATAATATATATATATATATAAATAACTACAGGAGGGGGGGGTGAGAGGTGTGTGTAGTGTATGTGTCTGTATGTGCCTTGTTAGCACCAGCAAGTGTATGGCTCCATTTCCCGTGCTGCTAGACCCTGCACACGCACACACACACATGACTACACCTAGAAGGGCACGGTTTGCACTTTCAGACATATCGGCATTGGGGGTGGGGGGTGGGGGTGCAGCACTAGAGTGAACTGAACCAGTATTGTAGCTCAACGGCGTTCCTTAGCTTGCCTTGGCGGTGTGATTTTGTAGGTTTTCAGTTTGTGTTTACATTTTGGTTGGAAGGTAGTTCTAGTAAGACGTGAAGTCTCTCCTCTCCTCTCTTCTACTGACAGGTGAGGCTAATTAGTCTGCCAGTGGACTGGCTAATCCTCTGTCTGCTGTGATGTGGGGGAATTGTTTTGCTGTTGTCATTTTGTTCGTCAGCGAGTGTTTTGGTATAAAGGAGCTAGCGGTGTTTGATTCCTCTCAGGTGATTATTAAGAACAGCTTCAATGGGTCTGCGGTTCTATTGAGCTTCAACGTTAAAGGCAAGAGACGTGTGCGTGTGTTTGTGTGTGTGTGTGTGTGTGTGTGTGTGTGTGTGTGTGTGTGCGTGTGTGGTGGGGTGTTTGTTTGTTTTTTTTATGTTTGTTTATATATT
>JAODUE010000018.1:1919153-1926653 GCA_027564755.1 Amblyopsis hoosieri
TGTGTTTGTGTGTGTGTGTGTGTGTGTGTGTGTGTGTGTGTGTGTGTGCGTGTGTGTGTGTGTGTGTGTGTGTGTGTCTGAGCTGGCGTGTTAATTTCTTGTCTTTAAGTAGGTTAAACTAAATCAATAGTAACCGCAGGAAACATTCTCAGAAGACTGTTGGAGTTGAGTTGCATTTTCTTGACTATCTCTCTCTGTTTCTCTTTTTTATCTCTTTTCCTGTGTCTTCCTGTTTCTTCATCTCTGTCCATATCTCGTCTTGGGTTTACTGACGAGTCATTTCGCTAGCTTCCTCAAACTGTCCTAACTATGCTTATTAGCAGTAGTGTTATTAGTGGACGCTGTATTACTGTATTTGGGCCATCTATGTAGGCTAGGCTAACTCTGTAGTGTGCTAAATGTCTCATAGTGTTCCAAACGATCGGCGGAACGGTTTTTCTAGGTCATATTGACGGGTTAGATGGGTGCATCGTCAAGGTGAACGCCTCCTTGCTCATTATGATGGCCTGTTATCCTCTTCATGTTCTGGTGATCTTTCATGGTTGTGACCTTTCATGGTGGAGTGTCCTCTTTTAGGCTGACCTTGACAATCACACTCTCTGCCACCTTAAATTTTCTATACAGTATTTTTAACTTTAATATAGCAGCACACACACTACTTTGTATGTAAATGTATAGTGGAGAGAGCAGAGAATGATGTCACACTCCCTCTGTGTGTGTGTGTGATTCAAGCTCTTTCGTTCTTTGTTTTCATAGCAGTCTGGCCACACATGCATGTGATCCACAAAGCATTGTTTTGGTTTGAGATGCTAGTGCTCTAGTGTGACATCTAGTGGCAGAAAGTCAACTCTTCCTGCCTTTTCTTCCTGACTTGACTTCAAGAGTCTTTATTCTTCCACGTGCTCTCAAAGCGTCGTCTTTCCCTCACACCCCGGCTAATGTGATCATTTAAAGAGGGCTTTCTCACTAATGGAGATCTGTTATTTATATTCAGCGAGGGGAGCAATTTTCCCTCTGACAGGGATTGTCACAGGGTAAGCTGAATTCTAGAGGAACGCAAATGAGCACCACTCATATGCGCACGCACGCACGCACGCGCACACACTCGAATAATCACTTCATTTTCATAACCGATTTTGTGAATTCTCTTATGCTACATGTGATTTTATTCCTCAGACTCATTCATTACAGTTGTAAAAGAATCCCTGGAGTTATCTGAACCATCTTTATTCCTCACAGCGCCTTTTGTCTTTTTTGTCATTCAGCTCAAGCATTTACAACCTGCCCGTTCTCTTAGAAATGGCACTCAATCTCACTAAAGACCAGACTGAGACAGAATGCTACATGCCTCCCAAAAATTCCTCAAACCCCTGGAATGAGAGGAAAGTGATCGAGAAAGGCGGAGAAAAGGGAGAGAGATTGCCTGAGCTGAACCATAAATGGATTTAGGAGACTTTGTGATTAAGGGAGAGGGCTCTGTTTTTATCATCTGGTGGTTGGCAGTTTTTTGCTTGGCAGGGCGAAGCCCCTAAAGACGATTACCCGCTCTACACCTCTTCACCCCGATGAGAGAAAAACAGGAGAGGAGAGGCTGAGAGAACTGCCGGCGCTTTATATTTCACATTTGTAACGTTTTACTTGCCAGCGCCAAAGGAGAGGGACAACATGAAATCCACATTTGAAAACGGTGCCATGCCCCTTAATTAGCATCACTAGCCATACAACAAAGTGATTGGAACATCAGAAAAAACATGTTTTGGTAGAAAATGTGTTTGCTGTTGCCACAGTTGTTTACTCAACCATTCATCTGCAAATCTCCACTGCTGGCAGGATTATGATGATTCCTACGCTAGGCCGACTGCGGTAGTGAGTGTTAATATATAGAATAGATGTTATAGACGTTCATTTTTGCTCAGTTCGATATGGGCTTAGATCAGCTGTAGTGCAAAATGGCCTTTTTTATCAGGGCCTAAGTAGCGTGTGTATTTGATGGTGTAATAATTTAAAGACAGGCAATGCTCTCTCTCTTTCTCTCTCTCCCTCTCTCTCTTACACACACACTCTCTTATTGTTTCTTAACAAGAGATTCACACATACAAACGAAAAGATGCTATGAAATTAGATAAAGGCCTTTTCATTTATCATTTGCCAATTAGAATTTCCACTTTTTTACAGCTTGAAATGTGCTGTAAAAAAACATTTTATGGGCTCCTAATAAAGCTACACCCACTACACACACAGCACCCACCATTTAATATTTTAGAAGTAAGTCAATTATCATTGTTATCCATTGATTCCCAAACAACACATAGAGCTTTTTTTCTCTTCTTTTTTCAACTTCCCTTCTCAAAACCCCCCAATGTATTCAGTTGCAGCTAGTCTTGTCAGATGGAGTTAAGCGCATGTGTGGCTTCACTGAATGCACCGTTTCAGAACGTTCCCGAAAAGACGCTCAGTGGCTGAGAGAATGGTATTTGGTCCCCGGTGTTGCCGTGCTTAACCAACCGGGATGTCCCTGCAGACACGGGTAATGTCACCTTGGTAGACAAAGGCAAGATAGATCTGCTTGACCAAGGGCTGACATGTAGCACTGAGAGTGGCTCTGTAATACACAGTATGTCTACACCGGATCACTCTGACCATTATGCCTCCATCTACCATAACCAGAGATGTACTCCTACGCATTTATGTATTTATATAATGTATGTCACTGCTTGTGTGTCTCGGTGACAGGTGCCGTGGGGGTCCCACTGCCTGGGGTTGAGGTGCGCATTGTCATGGACAACTCTACCGCTACAACCATTGTAGAGGGAAACCACAGATGTACTAAGGTAACCATTTTACATGTGAAATGTGACCCTGTATTTCACCGCAGGCCGGTTAATCTAAAGCCAAGCTTTAAAATAGAAAAGATGTTGAAGAACATGAAAACTATCGACTGCTTTAAAATGTATGCATGTCCAATGCCCTCTCACCAAATGTAACATATTTGTATGTATGCGTTTTATTTATGCAGTCTCTTAATGAACTTCTAATCCACTCACTGTTCTTTTGGCATCAGTACGGTACCAGTAGACACATGCTGCACTTAAGCTTCAGAGCGAAGGCTCTGCTCAGCTGTCTGTGAATATCTGCTGTACCGTAGGTGCGTCCGGGCCTGGAAGGCAAGGAGGGCGAGCTTCTGGTCCGCGGCCCGTCTGTCTTTAAAGAGTATTGGAACAAACCTCAGGAGACCCGTGAGGCTTTCACTGAGGACGGCTGGTTCAGAACAGGTACCACGTCCCCCCCTTCCCCTTTTTTTCTCTCTCTCTCTCTCTCTCTCTCTCTCTCCCCCTCCCTATCTCTCTTTTTCTTTGTCTGTGTGTCGCCATGTAATGCCCCCCCTCCCCCCTGCTGTTGGCCTGGGCGTGACTGCAGCGCCCATCCTCTCACTAATTGCATCTACGTGAGGTGTACTGTCAGAGGGGATCTTCCTCGCTTCTGTTATCTGTTAGCTTGTGTGTGCTGTGCGTGTGCGTGTGTGTGTGTGTGTTTTGGGGGAGGAACTATGAGGGAGTGATAAATGGACTATGTGTGTTTTCGGTGCTGCAGGGCATTTTTCCTCTCTAAGCGGTTGTGACTGCTCTGGGTCTTGAGGAGCTGAGCAGAGGTGTTTGCGTGTGTGCACGTGTGTGTGTGTGTGTGTGTGTGTGTGTGTGTGTGTGTGTGTGTGTGTGTGCGCGCGCACATGGTAGCACACAGAGATGCTGTCATCGGAGTCTCTCTCCCTCTCTCTCCCCCTCTCTCTCTCTCTCTCTCTCTCTCTCTCTCTCCCCCTCTCTCTCTCTCTCTGCCCTCCCAAGGAGACCCACTTTGCTGCAGAGCCGCCTGGGAGACAGGCGTGAGGAGAGGCGTAGCTGGGAGGGGGGTGGACGGGGATGATGGGGGGAGGGGGGGAGGTGGATGGACTTTGAGTTGTCAAGTAGAAGGGGGGCGGGGGGGGGATATAAAAGCCAGAAGCTACAGACTCTCCTGGGGTGGCAGAACAAGCTGGAAGTATGGAGCTCAGGAGGGTCAGGGAGAAAGGCAGGGAGAAGGAAGTGTTTATGTACGCAGCTTGTAAATGAATGCTTAACAGAGCTGCAAACGTATAGGAGGCATACGTGTGTCTTCCAGTCATGTTCTGTAATGCGGAGACACGCTGGTGTTACCAGTCACATGCCAGTTAAGCTCTTTGAAACATCCAATTCAAAATTGACGTGAGTGAACGATAGCATACGCTACAAAGGGCGACACGTTTGACTAGATAAAAGGGCTCGTGTACGCACGTGCACACGTGTGTGTGTGTGTGTGTGTGTGCGTGCGCGTGCGTGCAGAAGGGAGACTGAAGAGCAGAGCAGAGTGTGTTTAATTGGCTTTGCAGGCCTGGAAGGACAGAGTTCCAGAGCACAGCACGCTGCTGTCACACTCCATTACAGCCACCGGCCACATAATGAGAGCCCTGCAATCAGCTCCCTGCAGACCAGTGCCTGAGCCACAGCTGCACACACGCACACGCACACGCACGCATGCATGCACGCACGCACCCACACGCACACGCACGCAAGCACGCACACACATGCACACGCACGCACGCTCACGCGGTGTATCATCCCTGTAGGAATCTGCCAAGCACCTTTTATCCTGCCCACCTGACTGTGTCTGACTTGCACGTGCGTGCATGATGAACACACGCACACACACACACGCACTCACACACACACACACACACACACACACACACGCACACACTCACACAGTTGATTCGTACTTCCACTCTCTCACTCTTACACTTTTCCCTCCTTTGACACTACCTAAATCTCTCCTCTGTCTGTCTGTCTGTCTGTCTGTCTGTAACACTCCCCCTCCTCCACCTCCCTATAACACCCCCATCTCTGACTTGCTAAGTCTTTCGTCACCCTCCTCCGGCACTCTCCCACCTTCACTACAGCATGCAGGACGTGAGCTCCAGGTCAGCAACAGCAGAACCTGCTGTTTAGCACTCAGCCGGCTGCGCTGGGTGAACACTAGCTAAGATAACGTCATGCTAACGGGGCAGGCAGGCAGGCAGGCATGTTAACGACCCTGCGCTCGTTAACATATTTTGCCAAAATACAGGAAAAAATACAGGTCTTGTTTGTCAAAAAGTGTATTAGCTTACTATTCCTTTAAATCACCCTATCATACAATTATTGTCAGTATAGGTCTTTAAATGGCCGCTACATTCTAGTAACAAACTGTGAATTGGGTCTTCTTTTTTCAGAAAATCAACCATAGTGATTAGAGCAACATCCTAGCTGGAGGTGTGTGGTAGGGACACAGAATGGGGGAGTCTCTCTCTTGAAGAAAGAGGGAGACACAATAAAGAGGGAGACTGACACAATGTCAGAAGAGAAAAGGCTGAAGAGAAGGTGTGTGGGGAGGGGGAGGGGGGGGGCAGCCATAGCGTGTGAGGGTCAAGATCGATACATGGGCTGTTGGCTCGACGCCTCTGCTCTAGTCTAAGTGAGTGTTGTGTGGCGTGACTGGCAGGCATATAGGGAAGCTGTCTCTCTCTCTCTCTCTCTCCAATCTTCACAGGCACCTCTGAGTGCATTGATTCTTTGTCACCACCACTTTATTATTTACCTTCACCAAGCAGGTTATGTTTTCACCTCAGCTTGTCTGTTACAGTGGCTGAATACCCTAAAACTGTACTGCATGGCGGATTCTCGTCAACAGAGAACAACCGATTTAGATTACGGTGGTGGTCACAATCCAGGTACATGTATAGTTTTGAAGGACTCTATATATGTATATAGTTGAGATTAGGTATACATTAAGTCAGTGATAATCTGGATCGTTAAACATACTTGTATAAATGTTTGTTACAGTCACGGTGCAGCTGTATACTGTTTACTTGTGCCTTTTTAGTTCAGTTTTAAAATCTCTGTGTGCTAACCTCAAAGAGGTTTTTACCTTGGAGAAGCAGCAGTAAGCCATTAAGTGCCATTGGATTGTTGCCATGGCTGTGCACTGATCCAGGACAGGCCAGTAACCTTACAGATCGGGTTATTATCCATTGAAATAAACCCCTAATAAATGCATGGATATATAAATAAGTAAAGACCAGGGAGGATGGAGGCAGACGTGAGCATTAGCAGTTTTCCAGAAGCTGCGGTGTGCAGTAGTGAATAATAGAGGCCTGGTTGTAGCTTTACAGCGTGGGGCAAAGTAGTGTTTGGGGAGTGTCCATTAGCCCCGTCTGATCTTCAGCTGAACTGTGCTGCACCTGGCCACTGGAGAGACTTAAGCAAGATTACTAGAGGAACAATGTTAACTTGGACAGGCACAGGCATTGAAGAAAGAAAATAAAGGCATATACAGCCCATATATAACATTATTTTTCATGTGCTACCTTCAAACCCCATTTATCCTTACTAATGTTGAAATCCATTTCTATGGACTAATGTGTGTATGGTTGCGTAGTGGGCTATAATGCACCACATTACTGTAGTTTTTCATTTAAAACAAAAGTAAATCTAAAATCTAAAAGTAACAAATATAATTGAAAGTGTTCGCAATCAACAGTTTTGTTAGTTGTTTGAAACAAAACAATTTTTTCTACATAATCACCAAGTGCTAAAAAGGGCATTATGATGAATATAAAAGTTGCACTAATGTACTAATGCATTAATACTGCCCCGCATGCTGCCTATTTCCCGTATGCTTTGTCAAGGTGACTTAATTTCAGTGTTTCAAACAGTCATTGTTGCAGACATGTTCACCCTCTAACCATAACTGCTGGCTGTTTCCTAAAGACTTCTAATTAATGAGACAACATGTTTACAGGCCACGGTATCGCTAGTATATTGTGCAGTGCTGTTTCCTCTTTGTTCCAGCCTTACCGCCATCACTCCCTGTGCCACCCTAACTTCACCTGCAGTCTGCACATGTCTACACATTCATTCATTTATTTATTTATTTATAATATGCATCCTTGAATTATTTTCAGTTTCAGAATTTTTGACTTTTCCAAGTGTTTTGTTCAAGACTTTTCCAAGTTAGCCATCTGAGTCATCCGAGGTTATGAATTATAGACCTACAGTAGATTGCTCTGAGTTTACGGAGTTGGTGTGTCTGTGATAGGATGTCGTCCTTCTGTCAGATTTGTGAGGCAGTGGGGAAGAGAGGCATGCAAATGACAGTCAAGTAGTCAACTCGGGGAGCGCGACAGATCTGAGACAGACATCAATCCTCAAGTTCAGCTTGTTATCTGCTGGTTGAGAGGCAGCCCAGCAAGAATTATAATCAGTAACATTAACATAAAGGAATTCAAGCTCCTTTAATTGCATTATATTAAACAAATTAGATCACTCAACCAAGTGCAAAGTGCTTTCTTGTGCGATATTAATTACTCAAAAAAAAAAAAAGATCTGCAACAAAAGTTAAGGATGATAAACAATGTGTGAGCTGAGATGTTCTGTTATTTATCCTCATTAA
>JAODUE010000018.1:1929153-1932112 GCA_027564755.1 Amblyopsis hoosieri
ATTTATTTCAATTTGCTTTCACGCAGGTTTATCCCTATAGTAAATTCCCTGCTGATGTATTCCAGGATTATTCATACTTTCATACATACATACATTCCAGACTGGATGCAGGATTATTATTAGTGGATTCCATGCAGATATATTGCAGGTTTTTTCTAGTTGATTCCAGGCAAGTAACATGGTTTATTCTTTTTAAATCTATCTCAAATTTGATTCCTGCTAGTTTCCAACCCACCTACTGCAGGTTGGTTCCAGGTTTGTTCCAAGTTGATTTGTAGTTGAGTCTGATTTCAGATGAATTCCTATCTGATGACAGGCTAGCTCCATCATCATCATCATCATCATCTTCCACTGGTGTTCATTGACATGCCCTCTTAACACACTTTAATCTTAACGGGTATGTTCTCCGCCGGCCATTTGTCCTCTAAACCTTCAACACAAGCCCCAGCTTGACCCCAACACTGCCACGCTGACTACCACATGCGCGCGCACACACACACACACTCCTACCACGGCCCCAGCTGTGGACTTTCACCCTGTAATAATCCAAGTGGACACCTCCATATACTACCTTTCTTTCCTTTCGTGTTCTTCTTATCCCTTTCCCTCCATGTTCCCTCCCATGTGTGTCTCCACTCATCCATACTGACCCATTTCCTCTCATCATCCCCCAGCCCACCTGAGCCCTACTGTACACCCCCCACAGCACACACACACACACACACACACAGACTCACCTCCCCTCACAAGTCCCCTAGACACTACCCTGTGTGTGTGTGTGTGTGTGTGTGTGTGTGTGCGCATGTGTGCGCGCACTCTCCAACACCCATCTGACCTTGCTCTGTCTCACTCACACCCTTGATGCATTCACCCCAGCTCTGGCCTAGCCTTGCTGGGAGGTGAGATAACAGCTGCTCGGTGTGTGGCTGGTTGGCGGTATCTACTGTATCCGCTGCATGTGTGCGTGTGTGTGCTTTGGGATGTGTGACACCCCCGTGTTGACAGAGCTTGACATGACCTACTTTTACCTATTGGTCACTACCAGTCTCCATCTCACTGGACAGGCTCAGTCACGTCGGTTACCTGCTATGGTGTGGGTGTATGTAGCCAGACCTTCAGCCATTGTGGACAGTGGTTATTGAGTGTGGGGCTTACATAGACACTAGCTGGGTTTTTCACGGACACCTTTTGTCTTTCCAAATGGAATCCCTCCGATTGAAGATTTCAGGTTGTCTAGTGATTACATGGGATGCCATCGAATCTGGCCTAGTGTTTATATGCGCCGTCGCAATTAATCGGATCAGATGTTAGACATGCACACATTATAGGCTCGGTCAGCTAGCAAAAAGGCTAAACTGGCTAGCATCTAGTGCAGGCATGCACTAGATGAGTGAGGCTATTATCGTACAGTGGCTGTGCAGAATGGCCAACTGCCTTGACTGTTGTCTTCAACAGACAAGGGTCCATGTATAAGCAGTTTCATAGACATCTAGCTTCTTTTGGTTCCTTCCTATATTTGTATTTAATGTATGTCTTTTTTTTTTGACGGTGGCCTGTAGGGGACACAGCAGCATATAAAGATGGTGTGTACTGGATTATGGGTCGCACCAGTGTTGACATCATCAAAAGTGGTGGCTACAAGATAAGCGCCCTTGAGGTCGAGAGGCACCTACTGGCCCATCCGGACATCACAGGTAAGCAGACAGTTGCTAATGGTAGATTGACACAATATATAATCTTTCACGAGAATCATCTTGTAGTAGATAGTAGCACTTTAAAGGACACACACACACACACACACACACACACACACACATATACATATATATATATATATATATAGCATACCCCAGAACCCTACATAATCACCCAAGCGTGTTAAAAACAACCTAGCCATTGCTGGCAACTCTGGTAGGTTGAACGTTGAGGGAATGCAAGCACCTCCCACACACATGAACTTTTCTCACATATTAGATTATTAGAGGTTCTGTGCAGTGGGTGGGTGGGGGATAGAACATTAACGAGGAGTGTCTACTTAATGAGTTCACTGGCAGCCGATTTGGTGCGACTAAAGATGGCCTCCCATACAGTGCCAGCAGTGTTTTTCCATGAGGCTTTTGGCATATTGTTGTAAAGATATTACCTTCATGTGATAAACGTGAACGTCTGTCACAACATTCTTATGGGAATGATGTTGTCACGTGAACAGCAATAAAGCAACTTCTAGCCACGAGCAAGTGGCTGTTAATTTGTAAGCTGTAAGTAGGACAGACATCAATCACACTACATCAGTTAAATCAAATCACACCGACGCACTGCTAGTGAATGCTGTGCGGTGTGCTGTCCTGTTCTTTCAGATGTCGCTGTGATTGGCGCACGCGATCCCACGTGGGGTCAGAAGGTCACTGCGGTGGTTCAGCTAAAGAATGGGCGGAGTTTGACCTTAGCTGAACTTAAGTCCTGGGCAAGGTAATCTTGTTTAAAGTCAACTACAGTCATTCAGCATTCCCACCAGCATGTGATTCACCACTGTGCATCCCTTCTGTAACACCAGTAGCCTTACGTAAAGAGCGGCAATACATTTGTTATTCATTTTTGGGTTGTGGTATTTATAATTTTTCTATTTTGGCATTAACGAGGTACAGTACATAAGCCAAAACCATTTGAGATCCACTGATCTAGTCTAGTCCAATGATAACTATGTGTCACATTGAAGCTTTCTAGTTATAATATTTCCTCCATCATTTTTGTCTTATGTGGATTTAAAAAAGGTAGTCTCCCTATGCGAAATATGTCTTATACACACATTTCCAGTGGCTGGCTCAGAAGTTCTAACCTGACACGCCAGAGGAATTGTCCATCTGGGGAGCCGTACATTGAAGCTGTTTGTGAATGGCTGTACTTTCAAAAAAATACTTGGCAGTTGATTGGATGAACCATCTGGTCGTTTTCACTGTCG
>JAODUE010000018.1:1933372-1952506 GCA_027564755.1 Amblyopsis hoosieri
TTAAAGAAAACTGTGCTTTTCTTTAAAAAATAAGGAAATTTCTAAGTGACCCCAAACTTTTGAACGGTAGTGTATATGTATACACACACACGTGTGTGTATGTATGTATGTATGTGTATACACACACACGTGTGTGTATGTATGTATGTATATATGTATATATATATGTATGTATATATGTATATATATATGTATGTATGTATGTATGTATATGTATGTATGTATATATATATGTATATGTATGTATGTATATATGTGTGTGTGTATATGTATGTATCTTGCGACACACTCTTTCTGAGTAATGTTTGTGTTTTCAACAGACCATGTCAAAGTGTAAATATCACTGAAAAGTCAACGGCAATGTTTATAGCTGAAGAGTAGTTCACGCTTTGTTTTTCTCGTCCAAATGTATATTTTTGGTGTTCTGTAGTGAATCCATGTGCATGCCCTGATGTTATGGTACATTTTAGTGCACACAACCTGTTTTGCCCACATTTTACTCTACTTTAGCCAATAACTAATTACTCAACTGACTAAATATGACAATTTCTAACAGCAGTTATCAAATACTCAAAAAAGTATTATCAAATCATAATGCACTAAGACGGTATTGAAATTACGCACAATTGTTATCTTTGCTAACTTTCTACTAGCCTTAGATCAAGTTTAGAAAGTTTCTACATCAGAGTTCTGAGAAAAGCTACATAGAAAGTGTAGACATCTGCTCACACCGCTTGCCTGCAGTTAGACGTGGCCTCTTAATGCAGCTGTACCACAGAGCATTGGCAGTACTGGGCCTGTCTCTCTGCTGTGGCCGGAGAGCCAGGAATCCATGTGGAAATTCCATGGAAAGGTTCTTTCAGCTGTATAGAGTCCCTAAATGGCGGCAATGCTTTATTTTAGCACAGCATAAAGCAGAGCCTACAAGGAGCTAAAACACCAATGCTTTTGTTCTTTTTGCAGTTTCACTTTCATTCTTTCTTGCCAAATCCCTATTGATCTCTTCTATCACTTTCAGCACATTAATGACACCTTTGACATTTGTGTTGTCCAAATCATGAGTTTAATGCTCGCTCTCTCTCTCTCTCTCTATCTCTCTCTCTCTCTCTCTCTCTCTCTCTGTCTCAGGATAAAGTGTTGTCAAACAAGACTCCCAAATTGGACCGCAGCGATGGGGTCAAAGAGATGAAAGAGAAGGCTCCTAAAAGGAAGCTGCCCTTTACTGTTGGATCCAATGGAGACCAGAAAGATTCTGACTCAGGTAAGAGTTTAATTGGATTCAGATGGTCATGTAATTTGGGGCCTGCATGTTTAGTTTAGTTTTTCTTTTCAGATTGTGATGTGTTGCCATACATCCTTTGAGACCACCAGGAAGTCATTAGACAGAGGATTGGGGGTGAGCGGGTTCGAAGAGAATTGACCCTCATTGCATTAGGATTAGCTGTGTCTGTGTTTTAAACGACAAGTTAATTTGTATTATCGGAAGATGAGCACGTAAAATCATGAGCCAGTTGTATTAGGACTTATGTAACAGAGGTGACAGATGCTTTCCCATTATTAGAGGTGAGGGACTACATTTCTGCTTCTTTGGCTTTCTGGATTTACTTTATGCCGGGGTCACACTACACCATTTTAGCCCAGTTTTCAGCTCGCCGACGTGTTTTTATGAGCTTGCAGACAAAAGCCCCCTCAGAGGGAAATCACAGCTCGCTCCCATGAGCAACGATCGTGTAGTGTGAATTGCTTACAACGCGGGCTGAGAGTGTCTGCGACATGTCGGCGAGGCGTCGCAAGGCCCGACTGGCTATATAGCAGGTTAAATATCTGGACCTGTCAGGGAGTCCAAATCCTGTAGTATGAACAGTGTTGTGACTGGTAATAGTAGCGGCGACGACCTACAGCCAATGAGAGTGCAATACAAGGACGAGATTCAAGCAAGGGGGAGGAGTAAATTTAGGGCTGCACAATTAATTGCATTTCAATCAAAACCACGATTTGGCCTTGTGCGATTGTGTAAAGAGCAAAAACCTGCGATTATGTATAAATCATCTTCACGCACTGCACGCAGACAACTTGCGCATATTACCTCCGTGTTAAAGGCAAACTTTTTGATCACCATATAATCCAAGCACACAAGAATGTAGCATTTAGTAATTTATCAGATATTCAGTTGTTCCCAACTTGAGTAGACCCGTGCTTGTTTGATGGACTGGCCTTATTTTATAATTTGCATACATTTAGCTATAGCCTATCATTTTGTGTCTTTATTTTAATTTTATTTCATTTAATTGCTTAATTAATATCCTACATATTTCAAAATACATGTTGGCTACCTTATTACTTAGGGTTAGGGTTTTTCTAATTTAAGTTGTTCTATATTACATTTTACCACTGGATGTCACACACACTAAGCACGCCAGCATCAATTCAATATGTTCAATGGATCCAGATATCGACTATGAATGTGTAAAGTTATAATAACCATTGTTGTCCAAGGGTGTTAAGAAAATCAAGAATGTTTCCATGTGAAGCTTAACCGTTTTCCCTGTTGCCTTTTAAATTGGCCCCATGTTTAGGGTTGTGTGACAGAAATAAATAGCCATGGCTTTTGGTAGACTTATGATGATGGATTAATGCAGTGGTAGGTAGCAATAGGTATAAGTATAATTCAGTTGTCTATGCTACAGTGGTTTTGCTTTGCTTTCCAAAGGAAGTGTTCTTCCTATTGATTCCCTTCCCTCTGGCCATTGGAACCTTGGGTCAAGAATCTTCACCTCCTCTGTGAGAGGAGGTGTTAACTTGGTTTTCTCAGTGTCTGTCTCTTATTATACTAATCACATTAAACAAGGCTGTTGTTGCCACATCTATAGGACTGTAACAGAATGTACTAAGTTTTACAAGCAGCGTACAAGCGTATTTTTTTCTTTCTGGTATTTTTTTTATGGGTTAGAATATATACATTTAGAGAATTATTGTTTCATGAAAACTTTGTTTTTCTGGATATAGATTCATAAAAATCCTGTACTGAAGGATGTAGCTCAGTGTATAGTTACAGTTGATCTGAGAATTAGTGCTGCCTATTAGGCTAATGGCCAGCTGCTTTTTCTTTACCCTGTCTCTTCACCTGGGCACATTTTTGTTCTGCAGTGTATCCTCTGCTTAGCAGACAGGCTTTGTGTCGTCTTGGCTGCTCTGTGTAATATTCCTGTGTGTTGTTTGGTCTGACTTTGTAGTGTGTTTGGGTGTCGCTGGTTCCTCTCCTGCTGGGTTATTGTCTGTCCCCTATGGAGCAGTATATCTGCAGGCAACGCTTTACACCTCCAGCACATGATAGTGCCCTGTCCTCCTCCCCCCTGGCCATGTGGCTGTTTCCTGACTTCCTGACCTCTGCTTTCACTGTAGCACACATCTAATTTCTTCTCCACAACAACAAAAGCATTATTAGAGATTACTCATATGGAAACCGTTGCAGCTTGGTACAAAGTACGGTATTTATAAACGGGCAGCCGTGACGGTAATCTACAGAGCATTTGTAGGTCGCGTGACCAAACTAGGCTGAAGGGTAACTAGATATCAAATGAAAACAAATGCATTGTTGTTTTATCTTGTTTTTTTTTTGTTTTGTTTTTGGAGAGGTACCACTACCTATATTTAGTGTAGTGTAGTTCTTTAGTTTTTTGTCAAGACTGACCGACCTGTTACAATTTTTGCCGAGTTCCATTTCCATAGTGTTTAAATATTTATTTTACAGCTACAGTATATGTCATTTAGATGCAGATATACTGTAGGCCAATTTAGTTTAAAATGTATTCCCATTTTATGGTCCCTGATGCCGGGGTCACACTACACGAATTTAGTCCAGTTTTTAGCTCGCCGCCGTGCAGACAAAAGCCTCAACTCGAAGGGGAATCCCAGCTTGCTCCCGTGAGCGACAATCGTGTAGTGTGAATTGCTTACAACGCTAGCTGGGAGTGTCAGCGACATGTAACGCTACTACAGAGGAATAGGCCTATATTACGTCTTGTTTGTGAGATATGCCTATGCCTATGTGCTCTTGAAACAATCTATCTTCAAGCTTCAATTTGACTTTGTTGGTGACTTTCAGGAGATTAATGTAAATATATAACTATATATTCTAGATTTTCTTTTTCAAATACAGATGCTAACAGAATGTCATGTAATTTCTTCCCATTCTCTGCAACAAAGTGGAAGTATGTGTCCTTATTTTTATTTATTTTTTTCTCTTTCACGATCGGTAACGTAACGGCCTATATTTGCAGAGACCGGCCGATTGTCTTTGCCGGTCAGTCATGGTGAAAACCGTCAGATTCTGATCACCAGCCAATAGATCGGTGCATCTCTATCATTTGACATCTGCTCTAAAACGCCTGTGTGGGAATTTCGATACGGTTTGTTTGTTTGCATGCAACAGCAGTCTGTTTTGCTTCTTGTTTGCATGCAACTGTGGTTGTATGAGACCATCAGTCGTTTACTGATGTGCTAGGTTGGTACCGTTAAGTACTGCCTGCAAATGGTATCTATTTAAGCTAATACTGCTTAAAACCTTTAGTGCTCTTTCCTCCCTTCCTCCCATGACATCCTCTCGAGGAGGACTGGACAGCAGCATTCTTCCTTCCTGAGGTCATCACTCAGCTCCTTGTTTCCCCTTCCTCCTCACCATGGCTTTGTTCACTGGGCACGGCTCGGCGTTCACTTGGTTTTCACTGGCGGAACACGGTTTATTCAGTTTGCTGCGCCTAAACACGGCCTTGTCTGTTTTGTTTTCCTGGCTGTGTACCTTGGTAATTGCAGTTGTGGCCTTGCTACAGAGGGGAGCTGTCATTAGGCGGGCGGGTGTTTGTAGACATGGTCAGTGTTGTGAGGTTTGGGGTGAGCTGTGAACTAAGACATTGCTTGTGAGTAGGTGACAGAAGGAGACAGTGATTTGCACAGGTCTGCAGCCGACATTATTTTATCCCTGGCAGGCTAAAGAACGACAGCCTGACCAAATAGCGCATGACTGCGCAGTCTTTTTAGCGGTTAGCTGTACCCACTGTAGAGTACGCCCCACTATGCATTCTCCCTCTTACTTTGTTGCTCCTGCTCTTTGTTGCTCAACACAAAGCAGTGGCATAACATCCGGTTGGCTACTTCCCGTCTCTTCTGCCTTTCTTCCTGTTTGTGCCATTTTCTTTTGTGTGCCCTTGTAGAGCAACATAATATTCCCTCTTGCTGTTGTTTTGGAGGTTTTGATGTTGACATACCTGGTTGAGCTGGTTAGGGTGGTTCCTCTAACCATGGCATTGTTAGCTGGTTAAGACAAAAAATTATTTGTTCTCTGACTGCCTGATATAATGTATATTTTACTTTTGTTAACCTGGATGGCGGTTGTTTGATGCGGTCATCACCTCGACTCAGGTTGGAAGACTATTCTTATGATGACTGGCGAGCTAGCTCGCCTTCATTTTCAGTTGTCCTGACAGTCTAGTTGTGCATTGAAGCGAGTAAAGCGTAAATCACTTCTGTGAGCTAAATATTATAATTTTACTCTGAGAAAGAAAGGTCTAGGCTTTCTTCCATAAGTGGAATTCCTATCCTGGTCTGTAATTATTTCTGAAATTGTCTGTCTGGTCCTTTGTGTAATGGAACAAGTCAAACATGTTCAGGCACTCCTGATGTACATGGTGATCTGTATGATGGGGAAGTCATGCAGGGATACATTATGATAACCATCATCATAAACCTGGACACCCTTTACACACCGTATGCCTTGTGTTGTTAACAAAGTGCCAGCTTAATGACAATTGTTGTATTTTATTGTCATTTTTATCTGCACCTTTCTTGGGTGTATGTTTTAATGTTGTTGTGAGCCCTAACCTACTGTAAGAGAAATTGCTATTACTACATGATAGACAATAACATTTTGAATCTTCCCATACATTGCCACAGTCACCACATTGCCACATAGATTTGGTCCATTTAAAAATATAATTTTCAAGAATGGTCTGCACGCGTTGTGGTCAATGCTAACCCGTGGATCTGATAACAAGTTGATTGGAGCTTGAATTAGGGATGCAGCGATTAACCGGTTTCACTATTAACCGGGATTAAAAACGCCACAGTTTTATAACCATAAAGGCTCAGCTACACAAAGTGTTTTCTTTCCTCACTCTCAAAATATGGACATTTTGGCTAGTAGTTATCTTAAAAAGTTACATAATTTAGTCATATTATATTGCTGTAACAGTAACACGTAGGCCTATTACAATTAGAGGGCCTACATGTGCGTGTATTGCCCGCAGCCACAGCAATGAAAGAGTGACAGCTGGTAACGTTAACTTATCTAACGTAAAATCTGCCTGAATTATATTATACTTTCTTTGGTTTGCTAACTTTAATAGCCAACAGTAGGCCTATGTTCATGTCAGGTCGTCATTTCACGTTATGTGTTACCATTTGGATATGTTCTTCCAACTGCAATATTTGCCGTTTCAGAATTCTCCCATAGAGCTCCATTCAAATGTATACAAGTGGCATATCTCCTTATATAGTGTCTCTGGTATACCTTGTTAATGTGCATTGCTGTAGCATAATATGCTTGGCCAGGCCCACAAAACAATACATAACAAACGTATTGCTTTGTGGAAATCCTCTGAAATGGAGAGCCAGGCTCAGACTGCACTTCTGGTGCCCAGCCTTGTAAACATAGCCTGGAAAAGCTAGCCAAGCATTTTCTTTGCTCCGCTGCTCAAAAAAAAAAAAACATGTTTGGACTGCTTCTGTGGTTCCTGCTGTTTCAGTCTTCGCAAGAGGAATGTGTCTAAATGGCAAATGCCTCAGAACATGAGAGTGTATCAGAGGGGCTGGGTGGGGGTACATTAGTTGTAAGTGTTTGCAGATGTTAGTGAAAGTTCATAAGAAGAACTGTACTCGTGACTGTGGAAAAACCTTTCCCTTGAAGGCCTTTAGCCACCGGAAGTGCCATGTTTCCTCCTCCTTGTCCCGTTAATGTTTTTGTGGCCTTGAGCTACACAGCCATTTCTGAGCTACTTCTGTCTTTCTATACAGGCTTCTATATGTGACCTTACTACTTGATAGTATGTCATTGGCATAATGTAGTGTTTCCTTACAGTTGTGAGTGTATGTATGCATGTGTGTGTGTGTGGTGTTGCCTCAGATTTGTTACAGTCCTGCCTGTTTCACTTAAACCGAAAACCCGGCCCATGGGGCATCAGATGGCATGCTGCAGCCCAAAATAATTGCTGGGCGTGTCTTTTGTCAAGCAGCTGCCTTTGTCCAGCAGTGCAAGGTCTACAATCAGCCAGCCAGGCAGGCAGGCAGGCAGCCCGGTTGGCCAGCATGTGGTGACCTTGGCCAGGCTGTGTTGAGTTGAAATGTACACCCAACCATTTCATAATATCTGCGGCTCTGCCAAGTTCCACTCGTCTTACTTGCTCTCTAAACGAAGGACTCGGAGACGTTTAGGCGGGCACTAACGCGCGGCCTGCTGACCCCTCCTTGCCTCAGGGTGCAGCTGGGTAGTTGCTCACAAAGGGGACACGTGAAGTCGCATCTGTCAGTGTCAGGCTTCTCAGAAGCCATGGCCCTGTGTGATGTCGTGGTTTCACCCAGGGTTATTTAGAAGGGACGTCTGACTGGTTGATTACATAAATAGAACCGCTCTTTAAAAAAAAAAAAAAAACGGTGAAAGGCTTTTTGTTTTGTCTGTCTGTGCACATATGTAGGTTATGTAAGCCCACATACACAGATATGATTATCTGCCCGGTGTATTTATCCACTCGAAGAACCTTCTGTCCTTCTAAAGCTAACAGTCGTGTGGGCGCTTTCTGTTGGTTTCGGTGGATGCCCAGTGAGATAAATGCTGTTCTTCTCTCCCGCCTCTCCCCACAGAGAAGCAAGGTCCGGAGCGGAAGCGCATTAAAAAGGAGCCCACCAACACCCGGAAGGCGGGCCTGCCGTTTGGGATGGGGATGCCAGGGATCCGGGCCGGGTACCCCCTCTCTGAGCGGCAGCAGGTGGCCTTGCTCATGCAAATGACCGCCGAGGAGTCCGTCAACAGTCCAGGTGCGTGCTTGTCATGTGGGCCACGTCTCCCTGTGGTGGCTGTCAAGGAGGGAGAGGGGGTTGGGGAGGAGCTCTGGCCTTCCCTGTGTGTGTGTGTGTGTGTGTGTGTGTGTGTGAGTGAGAGAGAGGGGATAGAGGGAGAGGCTGGTTGTTTAGTTCTGGTTTCTGCTGCACGACAAGGATGGAGGACTTGGGTTGTAGGTTGCTGTTCCACCACAACACCTCCTGTCACTCACTGCCCCGGCCACACCAGTGCGCCATGCTTCATTAGCTAGCAGACCAAACCGCTTAATTAGCATTAAATTCTACACGTCAGCCTCATCACTTCTGTTACTGACGCATTGGAAAGATAAAATACATCTTGACATATACATACTTTAGGTTCTATTCCATATTTGTTTGTTCTCTGTCACAATATATACTGCTGCTGAAATCCGCTATTATTTTTGCCTTCATATTACCACAGCACTGACTTCATCTTAGTATGTGGCTTGGAAATGCTGTTTTATTGGAGTGAGCCAAAACGCTGGCACTGTAAGCTTGTTATGTATGCAATATACAGTGTACGTCTATGTTGGATACTGTATGCATTTTAATTCCTTCACTGCATGTCTCCAGGCATGCACATAGATTGAGTGAGTTTCAAATAGCATTTGGGACAATAGCTCTGCAAACTCAATAATGTAAATGTAATTAAAGCTTGGGTTTAATCTAGTAAATGTGATGAAATCTGCTCAAGGAAACTGGGTCTAGGCTAGCCCATTATGCTGCATTTGTTTAACGCAAGACTGCCCCCTTCTGGCACAAAGTAGTCCAAACATGTTTGTGTGTGGGTTTCTCATTTTGATTGCATGCGGTACCCCAGTACTATGTAACTTTGCTAACATTTTTCAACAAACCACATTATTACTTTTATTTAGTTATTGAAATGGAAACGTCCTCTGTGCAGACACAACACCAAAGCATCAGTTGCAGTCCAACATGGGTCAGAAGGGAACGCCAAACTCTGCATCTAAAACCAAAGATAAAGTGAACAAGCGCAACGAGAGGGGCGAGACTCGGCTGCACAGAGCAGCGATCCGTGGAGAGGCACGCCGCATCAAGGAGCTCATCAGCGAAGGGGCTGATGTGAATGTAAAAGACTTTGCAGGTAAGACACTCTACACGCTGCTTATGTTTACACTTCCGACCAGCACAGCACCCGTCCAAACCGACCAATCATGTGCACTGTGCCCAGGCTGGACTGCATTGCATGAGGCGTGTAACAGGGGTTACTATGATGTTGCCAAGCAGCTGCTGGCAGCCGGGGCAGAGGTCAACACCAAGGGTTTGGATGATGATACCCCTCTACACGATGCGTCCAACAATGGACATTTCAAGGTAAGGATAAAACCAACTCGTTACATTTGTGTAGCAACAGGTCTAACTTAATGGGGGAACAATTACGTACATACGGCTTCGTCAAATTTCGAGAGTCATGCAACAACAGAATACATAGACTACACCCCTGTGACACGTGACTAACAATCATGAATTTAAGTCTCACAACGTGCCCCCATTGCTTTCTGTACATTTATTTTTAATGACATCATTTGTAAATGTATTTCTACTTTGCCCTAACTATGGTATTTTCTATTAAATGTGTGTCTTAGGTGGTTAAGTTACTACTACGGTATGGAGGGGACCCACGTCAAAGCAACCGGAGGGGGGAGACGCCATTGAAGGTTGCCAACTCGCCCACAATGCTGAACCTATTGCTGGGGAAAACCACTTACACTTCAAGCGAAGAGAGTTCATCAGGTGTGTAATTTATTCTTTTTACACTATAAGAATTTCTCTCAAACTAAATCAGCCAAATTGTATAACTCTCTTAAACCTAAATTGGATCCCTACCTGTGATAACTTTGTAAAGTTATTACAAAATCATAAAGAGTTGTTTTGTAATTAGGATATGGGTGCACAGATGATATACTGAATTCTGTGGATTGACTTGCGTACTAATGTTAGCTTGTGGTCCCTTTAGAGTCATCAGAAGAGGAAGATGCCCCTTCGTTTGCTCCATCCAGCTCCGTCGATGGCAATAACACAGACTCTGAGTTTGAGAAAGGCCAGAAGCTGAAGGGGAAAGCCGCAGATCCTCCCAAATGTGCCGTCACCCCCGTCAAAGATGAGTACGAGTTTGACGAGGACGACGAGGAGGAGCGTGTCCCGCCCGTGGACGATAAACACCTCTTAAAAAAAGAATTTCGCAAGGACCCCGTCGCCAAGCCCAACAGTTTCATCTCCATACCCAAGATGGAGGTTAAAACGTATTCCAAAAGCAACTCGCTCACACCAAAGAAAGCTGTCCGGCGGATCGTCTCTGACAGCAACAGCTCAGATGAGGATGATAGAACATTGTGTTTCACACCAACACCCACCCCTCGGCAACAGGCCCAGGCAACTAATGCCAAGACCCGGGAGTCAGCCACCCTCAGCTCCAAAACACAGAAAGACAAAAATAAAGTAAAAAAGAAGCGGAAGAAGGAGACTAAGAATAATGTCAGCAAAGAGGTTCGCTTCGGTAAAATCAATGACAAGTTTTGTACGTCGGACTCTGAATGTGGCGATATGGAGAGCGAGGATGATAAGGGATCAAATAGCATAAAGGACTCCTCTACTACGAGCCTTAAAGAATCCTCTGGTTTTAATGCTTCATCTTCCTCTCACGGGAACTTGAACTCTCAGAAGCAAACGCCATCTTTAGCGGAACAGCATCCAAAGCAGTGGCGGACAGATGGCTGGAAAACGGTGTCGTCTCCTGCATGGTCAGATGTCAGCTCCCTCTCGGACTCTGTAAGAACGAGGTTATCGAGTGAGTCTGACTATTCCTCCGCAGACTCCAGTGTAGAGTCAGTGAAACAAGTGAAGAAGAAGGCGCAGGAAAACAAAAAGAAAAACAACGTGCACACCAGCACGTTGGACAAAAAGAACTCTGACGTTTACAAAAACTCAAATGCAGATAGTACGGTCTCCAAAACAGATGTGGACGGCAAGGTGCTGAAAAAGCATAAAGTTAAACACAAGCACAAAAACAAGGAAAAAGATAAGGCTCCCAGTCTAGTACTCAATCAAGACATGAATGAAAAATTTGTCAAAAGCTATTCTTTTGACTTTGACGATTCAAGACAAAAGTCACTGATTGTGGAGTCAGAGTCCCCAGCCGAGAACAAGGTGAAATTATCCAAACATGACAAAGACCATTCAAAAAAGGAGGATAGGCTCTCTAAAAGCAAGACTGAAGATAAGGACTGGTCATCTGGAAAAGAGCTTCTGAGAGCCGTGAAGGAGGAGAAAAGCAAAAAGACGAAAGACTCCACCAAGGAAAAGCCCAATCGAGAGGAGAGGGAGAAGCCGGCAAAAGCTGAAAAGGACAGAAATGCCAAGGAGAAAGAGAAGCCCAAGGAGGAGAAGCAGAAGGCTCACAGGGAGGAGAAAAAGAAAAAGAAGAAAGAGGATAAGTCCTCCTCCAAAGCGGACCGGAAGAATGACCAGAAGGAGGAGAAACATCTGAAGGTGGATAAGGAGAAAAATGCCAAGGAGGAAAAATCAAAAAAGGACAAATCTCAAAAGGAGGAGCCTGAGTACGACAGCTATGATGTCAACAGCCGTTTCCTAAACATGGAGGACACCAAGCTGAGTGTCTCAGATGACCATCATGACAGATGGGGTTCAGACCTGTCCTCCGAGTCCTCTCTCTATGCAGATGACAGTTGGGATGCTCCTGTTAAAGAGTACAAGGAATACAAAGCTAACAATTCAGTCAAACTCATTGTGGAGACAGTCAAAGAAGAGACCAGGAGGAAAGACCTCAAAGTAAAGGACAAGAAATCAGATCACAATGACAAGAGAATAGAAAAAGAAGCGCCCTCTAAGAAGAAGGAAAAGGATGCTGTGGAGAAGACAAACGATAAGAAAAAGGACTGGGCAGAAAAACAGAAATTAAACTCCAGCCACTCGGTTGAAAAGGAAAAGAAACGAAAAGAGTCCACAGAGACCGTCAAAGAAAAGAAAGAAAAAGATGCAGTGGACAACAGCCGAGAGCGCAAAGACTCATATGAGTTTACAAAAGAGCGAAAAGATGTAAAAATCAAGCAGGAATCTATAAGAGACGACTATGGCAACGATGCCTTTTTCAAAGACATTGAGGCTGTCACAAAGTTATCTGACCTCAGAGAAAGAAACCACTCTGGAAAGGAGAAAGAAAAGAAGAGCGAAGGCCCTGAAAAGCGAGAGAAAACCAAGCCAGACAAGCATAAGGAGAAGCCGAAAGATCGGGGAGTTGACCAGGATAAGGAGAAAAGTGCTGGCGAGAAGCCTGCCAAGGAGAAAGATGTGGACCGGGGCATCAAGGATAAGAAGGAGGGAGCCAAAGACAAACACAAGGAGTCTCATGGCAAAGAGCGAGACCGGAAGATGTCTTCAGAGCAGATAAAGGACAAGAAAGACAAGGCTTCTCAAGACAAGCACACAGACAGGGAGAAAGATTTCCTGGAGGTCAAGAAGGAGGAAAGAAAACCAGAACGAATTCGCGAGAAAACCTGGTATAAGATCGCTGACATTTTCACAGATGAAAGCGATGACGAAGAAGACGGCTATAATGGAGGGGTAGCCAAGCTGAGCGACTCACTTGGTCTCTCTGATTCACACAGGAAAGACTCCACACCCGATCAGGACGAGCTGGATCACTTCCCTTCAGAAAAAGTGCGCAAATACTCTGCAGAGGCCAAGCACGCCGCAGAAAAAACAAAAGAGAAGGAACACAAAGAGAAAAAGAAAGAGAAGGCCCTATTTGACACGGGTAAGGAGAGGAAAGGCTCTCTAGAGAAACATAATAAAGATAAGAAAGATTCTGTGGATGCAAAGCACAAGGAAAGAAAGGACAGAAGTTCTGTGGATTCAAACCAAGACAAGAAAAACAAGCAGAAGCTGTCAGACAAACGGGACGCCAGTGAGGATAAGTCAAAAGGCAAATATAAAGACAAGCAGGACCATTCAAAGGAGAGGAAACCGTCCAAGGGCAGTGGCGAGAATGAAAAGTCCCTCCTGGAGAAGCTGGAGGAAGAAGCCATGAACGACGACGACTCCAATGACAAGAACAGTGACATCTCCTCGGACAGCTTCACAGACCGGGGCCATGAGCCGATCCTCAGTAATTACTATGACTCCTCCATCAGCCTACCAGATGTCTCCGAGGAAAGGAGAGACTCTTTGTCCATATCTACCCCGCAGGATAAGTTCCGGGAGAAGGAGCGACACAGACACTCTTCCTCCTCCTCCTCCAAGAAAAGCCATGACAAGGAAAAGGAGAAGGTCAAAAAAGGGGACAAACGAGACAAGGCTGAGGAGATCAGGGATTCCTACAGTCGCAGGGAAAGCCTGCCCTTTGAGAAGGAGCCAATGCCCTTAGAAGCAGACCCTTATACGTTTCCTTATGGGTCCAAGGTGGACGGGGAGGACGACTTTGATAAGACCTTAGAGTTTGAAAAGGAGATGTCCAAGAAGGACAAAGACAAAACGAGCGGCATCATTATTGACAAGGCCAAGGACAAAAAGAAAAAAGAGAAACACAAGGAGAAAGTCAAAGAAGAAAAGCACAAGTACACCGACAGCTTTGGGGCGTTGAAACACGCAAAGGAGGACGTCAAATCTGGGTCTAAAGAGAGTCCCCAAGTCGCCACACTGAAAGAGAGGTTGAAGGAGGAAAGTCCTAAATTTGACACGAAAAGGGACAGGAGTCGAGATGCCCTAGACAAAGACAACAGGGTGGACCACACTAAGCCAAAGGCCAAGGAAGAAGTCGAAAAGCTCTCTCAGTCTAAAGACCCGGTCCGCAAAGAGACACGCCCGCGCGAAAAGTTGTTGGTGGACGGTGACCTGCGACTCACAAGTTTTGGTCAGATGTTGAGTTTGAAAGACCAGGAGATCGAGGAGCGCCACAAGAAACACAAAGAGAGGATGAAGCAGATGGAAAAGCTGAGGCACAGGTCAGGAGACCCCAAGCTCAAAGACAAGACCAAGTCCACAGAGGAAGTAAGGAAGAGTCGCAGTGAGATGGCGTCGAAGAAAGCCAACAGCTTGGAGTCCGCCCTGAAAGAGAAAAAGCTGAAAGACGTCTGCCTCCCTCCTCAAATGATGTCTCCCGACAGGAAGCCTCCGCCTGTTGACAGCCAAACCAAGGACTGGCTAGCCGGCCACCAGATGAAAGAAAACCTTCCTGCGTCGCCGAGGCCCGATCAGAACAGGCCAACAGGTGTCCCGACTCCCGCGTCTGTCATCTCTTGTCCCAGCTACGAAGAGGTGATGCAGACCCCACGGACCCCCTCCTGCAGTGCAGAGGATTACCCCGACATAATGTTTGATGGTCTGGACTGCCAGAATTCCTCAGCCATGACCATGTCGATGCATGCCTGCTCCCCATCCTTCTTTGAAAGGTAAACATAAACGCACGTTTATTGCCCCATGTTATCCCTTCAGTACACTCCTTGATTCTGTCAAGGAGCCATAAGAACCGCACAAACACAGGTTTATTGTTCCATGTCATCCTTTCATTGAAAGTTAGTTACAGCATCACCAGAAACCCATATTTCCTCCCCAGCGTGCTGTTTATGTTTTGAGGCATGCACTAAAGTACATGCTATAGACAGCATGTGCTTAATGTATGAGCCCAATCGAGATGAGTGAAAGCCACTCAACATATTTTGTGACGCTGGTTTCAACCGAGTAATTCCAGAAATATACTGAAATATTTTCCTTTCTCGTAGTCTAATAGTGTCTTTTATTAGTATTTAGTAGTAGTAATTAGTCGTCTAATGAAACATCACACTCTTAAGGAGAAGAAATGCGGCAAATTGTATGTGTATATTGTAACGTGAACCTAATCTTATTGTCTTTTCTGATTTTACTTGTAGCAGGTACCCCCACAATTTCCAGGAGGGCACGTGTCTGACCCCAGCCAAAAACCTGCAGCTGCCCCTAGTCAGCCGCTCGGCAGCGTCTGAAGTCCGCAGGCCACTAGAGGAGGAGTTCAAGGCAGAGGCCGACAAGTTCCTCCGACAGCAGAGTGGTCCAGGGGGCAACGAATATGACCGCTTGTCCTCTCAGCCTCCAGAAGAGAAGCAGTCGTCTGTGGATAGGCTGGAGTGTCTGTCACCTCCGTACTTCTCCCCCATGGGAATGCTCTCGCCACGGCTGGAGTCGGCCCACCCGCTCCCAGAGGGAGAGGCCATGTCGGGCTTCGCTGCCAGCCCCGAAGGCGGCGAGCACCTCTCAGACATCGTCTACAACAACTACCTGCTCAAGCCGTCGACGCCCGTCCACAGACCCGACCCTCAGGAGCCCTGCCTGGACATCGCTGCCCCTCCGACTCCCGCACCTGCCGCTCTGCCGCCGCTCGACATGGATGACATCGGCGAGCCTCACCACAGTGAGCCCAGCCTGGTCCCCTCAGACCCAGTCAGCGGTACCGACTACCTGCCTTCTGTCACGGAGGTGCAGGAGGAAGAGGAGGATGAGGAGGAGGACGAGGAAGAGGAGGATGATGATGAGGAGGAGGATGAAGAAGAAGAGGAAGATGGTGACCTCGATGAGGGAGCAAATGGGAGCCACTGCATAGCCAAGGAGCCGGAGCTAATAAGGGAGGTGTGCTCCTTCTCCCCACAGGAGGAGGACCCTCTGAGGAAGAGTTGGTCTACAGATTCTCCAGAGCAGCAGGCTCCAGAGGTCCACCGGCTCACGCCCACGCACCCCCCGCCCAACATGGGCGAGAACTCTTGCGAGCACATCGGCTGGAACTCAGAGATGCCCCTCTCGTCGCCACACCGGTCTTACGGGGAGATCGAGGCTGCCGTCTCCAAAATCACCAGCCCCTTCTCCCACTCGGACAACGACATGCCGCACATCTCCGTCCACCCGTCGGTCACTCCCCCGTACGAGGCGTACGCCAGGTCTTACGTTCCAGACACAGACTTTGACGAGCAGAAGGAGGCAGTGGCCGACATCCCCTCACCAGAGAGGCCTGACTCGGCTATGGATGCTGAGCCCAACTATATGAACACCTCCTCATCCTCCGCCAGGCTGGAGGCCTTCTTCACGGAGTGCAACAAGCCCGGCGTGGACGACCAGCAGATGGACACGGAGCCGCCGTGCGTCGGGCCAGACAGCAGGCAGACCGCTCACAGCTTCACCAGCTCTGAGAACCACCTGGCGCCCTCTATGGGCCACGAGCCTGTGGTGCCCTGGGCCGACCCTTTCTCTGCGGCAGACGAGCTGGACGACCTCGGGCCCTTCTCCTTGCCTGACCTTCCTCTCCCGGATAAGTCAGAGGAGACGGAGGCTCGTGACGCAGAGCTGTCGGATGCCAGCAAACCCACGCCGGTCCACATTAGACACATCATCACAGACAGAGAAAGCTCTGACCTAATGGACATGGACCTCCCGATCTTGGTGAAGACGCAGTGCTGCGCTACGGAACTCGAGCTCGGGGACCCCGCTGTGCAAGACCTGGTGGTGCCCTCGCCGCGCGTCAACTTCCAGCCAGTGCCGGAGCCCGAGCCTCAGACGGTCCCTGGCTGCCCGTCCATCAAGCAGCAACAGGGCAGTGTTTTAGAAGCTCAGCGGCCCTACGAAGCGCCCGTCGTGTCGGACACCAAGCTATTGTTTACATCTGCTGACTCAGATTGCAGCCAGCAGCATCACAGGCAAATCCTGTCCCTGGCGGACTCTTTGCAGGCCCCGCTGGAGCCGCCGTCTGTGGTGAAGCCAGAGTTGAGGCCAGAGAAGGCATCTGAGCCCGTGGTGGGACCGGTCACGTGCAGCCCCCTGCCCCAGCTCCCGGTGGCAGTAACCATCTCAGGCACGGTGGATTTGTCCGACAGTCGGGAGGCCACGTCCAAACTGACGGTCACCCTAACGGCCGTGTCTACCACAGCGGACGTTCCCAAGAAGGTGGAGGAGATCCCTCAAAGGATGACTCGCAATCGGGCGCAGATGCTGGCCAATCAGAGCAAGCACAACCCCTCGGCGGCTACACTTCCCGCCGCCCCTCCGGCCGGCGCGATCGCCTCGACCGTTAGCGGCGTGCCAGCGGCAACGACGACGACCACCGCCACCTCCCCGGGGGTCGTGCTCACACAGAACCCGGCGCGAACGCCGACGCCCACCTGCGCGACTCTAGAGAAGGACAAGGAGCCGGCGGTCGGCCTGGCCTCGTCTGCGCCTGCTCCGCCCGCGCCCGCTCCCGCCGCGCTAGGCAAGACGACGAAAGGCCGGCCGCCGCCCGCGGACGAGGACGAGCCCCAGACGCAGCACCCCCGCAAGAGGCGGTTCCCCCGGTCGGCGGGGCCACAGGTGCAGGTGCAGCTGGTCAACACGGCCATGCAGCAGACCAGGGAGATGATCCAGCAGACCCTGGCAGTCATCGTCAACGCCATCAAGCTGGACGACATCGAACCCTACCACAGCGACCGCTCCAACCCCTACTTCGAGTACCTGCAGATCAGGAAAAAGATAGAGGAGAAGAGGAAGATCCTGTGCTACATCACCCCACAGGCCCCGCAGTGCTACGCCGAGTATGTCACATACACAGGCTCCTACCTGCTGGACGGCAAGCCGCTCAGCAAGCTCCATATCCCAGTGGTGAGTTCCACTCTGACCGGCCAATGTTAACCTTGCTATTGGTCACTGTAACATGCCATGTGTTCATGTGACTATGCTACGGCGCTCATCGTAGAGCGTGAGCGAGTCCTGTGGGTTTCCAATGCGCCGCCGTGAATGTAAGTGGCCTAACGTTGGCGTTTTCCGTTTGTTAGATTGCACCACCTCCGTCGCTGTCGGAACCCCTGAAGGAGCTCTTCAGGCAGCAAGAGGCCGTGAGGGGGAAGCTCAGACTGCAGCACAGCATAGAGAGGGTAAGGAGCTGTCTCTTCATTACCCGCCCTCACGCCATCCTTCCTGCTCTCTTTCCTTACTTCCTAGCTCTCGTAGCATAGCCGTGCACGCACATACACAGCCACACGTCTAGAGACCGAGTTAGACGCATCGCTCTGTCTTTCTTTACTTCCCAGCTCTCGTAGCATAGCCGTGCACGCACATACACAGCCACACGGTTGGAGAGTTACACGCATCGCTTTGATGAAAGATCAAAGGGACACTGTAATAGAAATGCAAGTGCAATCTGCACCACCCCCCCCCGACTTTCCATACTGAGTGGTTATGCTGGGATGGAGCGCAATCAGAAATCCATCTCATCTCCCTCTCTAATGAAGCGACTCTGATCATTTCTGTGGAACTCAGAGCAATGTCTATTAACCCCACAAGCAAGCCCCCAGATTCGCAAGGCAACTTGGAAGTCAGACTCATCTCTCTCTCTAAATCGAATATTCCCTTTGCCCTGTTCTTATTACTCTATCTGTTTCTGTCGACAGGAGAAGCTGATTGTGTCATGTGAGCAGGAAGTATTGAGAGTACACTGCAGAGCGGCGAGGACAATAGCCAATCAGGCAGTGCCATTTAGTGCCTGCACAATGCTGCTGGACTCTGAGGTGTACAACATGCCGTCAGAAAACCAGGTACGGCTGAGCTTACGTAACCCTTAACTGGAGCAGTTGGAAGTGTTGTACACAAACAGGTGTTTGCATAACTGCACACACAAGCACATTTTAACATCTGCTCTGTGTGTGTGTGTGTGTGTGCGTGTGCGTGCTCCTCAGGGGGATGAGAACAAATCTGTGAGAGATCGGTTCAATGCTCGCCAGTTTATTTCTTGGATCCAGGATGTGGACGATAAATATGACCGAATGAAGGTAAACATTACAAATCCAGTGCAGCATCTTAAAGCTCCATTAAGCAGAATATTTAGCTTGTCCAAATTCTCTTATTTCCACCTGCTATCAGAAGGTATCAATTAGTGCTGTACCAAACGATAATTTTTTTAGTCGATTAATCTATCGATTATTTTTTCGATTAATCGGATAACTACATTATTGATAATATAGAAATCCAGTCGATGCC